>JAYKAV010002829.1:202610-271006 GCA_035582835.1 Phoebastria nigripes | reverse complement strand
AAGGGAAGGGAAGGGAAGGGAAGGGAAGGGAAGGGAAGGGAAGGGAAGGGAAGGGAAGGGAAGGGGCCCCCACTGTTATCTTTCAGTATGAAGAAAACTGGAGAAGCCTAATGAAGGGGGTGGGTGGGTGGGGAAGCAAATAAAGATTTTTTGGGTTTCAGTTCTAAGAAATGTCAGTGCAAGATGTAAAGCTCTCCACAGACTTGTTCTCTACCTAACCCATCTTTTTGCTTCTGTGCACACCTGAACACCTGTAGGTTATCAGCTGTGCAAACTGGCAGGAGGTGACATCCTTGTATAGAGGTTTTTGCTTTGCTTCCTTTCTGGACAAGCAGTTCATGGCTTTCATTGGTTCAGCTAAGCACTGAATAAAGCCTTCAGAATTTGTCCCCATATCCATTACAGATAGAAAAGACTCAAATGCCTCAGTTTCTGATCAGTGTATCTACTTCAATGGTTTTGTTCATCAACTTTGTCCTAATTTCATTAATACCTAGGCTTTTTGGGAAAATTATGCTTGCACCTATTCATATTTTCCACACAGACAAAATAGCCATTGAAATCAATGAGCCAGGTAATGGCTTTCCCACCCTTTCCCTTGGGATGCACTAGAAAGCAATGTTGCAGAATTCCAGGTTTCTCTCTTCCCCCACAAGGTAACCATGTGCCTGAGTTCACTGTCCAGCCACCCCAGTGTATTTTTAAACTGCACTAAATTCTGTTTCAGTTCTCTGTGTTTTCTCTGTTAGTCTGACAGTTGGATAAAATCTCATTGAACATGTGGACATACATGCTGTCTTTCAGTCATGACAAACATAAGAAGCAATTCTCTTTTCAATGTGTATCTACGTGTGCACAGAAACAAAAGAAGCATAGCAGATCCAGACAGCTACAGCCAGAGGATCACTTGCAGAATAAACCCAAGAAAAAATATCTTTCTGGATATTGTGTTGGTGAAAAACTACCCCAGCAAAAAAAAAAAAAAAAACCAAAAAACACCAACAAAAAACAAAACCAAAGAACAAGTAAGCTGTTGTGAGACTTCTGATGTGTTCAAGAAAGATTGTTTTTTAGTAGATTTTTGTAAAATGATATTTGTTTCAAAGAAACATGATTATTGTAATTAATGTTGCCTTCTAAGAGAAGCAGAAACAAGTAGAAAGACACCGAACATTGATGAACAGCTCATATGAAAAGAACTAAAGGATATTCATATTACAGACTTTTTGTTTCAGTGCTACTGGCCACTTTTGATTTTCATTTTGAGTTTTTGGCTCATTCAGTGTAAAAAAAGTAGCACATTTTTTGTCAAAGAAACCAATACACTTGATGACAAAAATGGCATTAAGGAGTCCAGCTCAAGAGTTAACATCAGTAATTTTACTTTGAGCACAAGGATTGTCCCCAAAACAGAAGTGATTGATGTGAGGTATTCAAAATGGAAGCAAAAACTGATTAAAAAAAAACGATGATGGAAGTGTGGTTTATATAGAAACTAACAAGTAAGATCTCCAAACAAGCTTGGTGATATGCTGAGAAAAAAAAAGGTTTTTTTTTAAATTTTTATTTTTCATTTTGAAACAGTTTTCTTCTAATCTAGATTCAAACTCGCTACATGGCTGTCAAAGCTCTTCATGTGTCTTCATCCTGTATTCCATTCCTCAGCCTAGCATGAATTTTTACAAGATTAATCTTCAGTATAAAGAACTTGCAAAAGCACTTTTTTCCAGTAGCAGGGAAACACAGGTAAGCCATGGTACTCCATCAGAAACTATTAACTTTCAGCATCCTTAACACTGATTAACTTTAAGGTAATTGAGCTCAGTTAATGTCTCACTGGGACAAGAACCTTATTTTTTTCAAAGTCTATCATCAAAACTATCTGTAGTGAGAACTCTAGGAATTGAATGGGATTCCATCTCATTTTCTGCAGGCTGCTGAACATATTCTTTATAGTTTTAAATTTAAACCTCTCTGGGATAGTCTCATGAAAACAGAGTGTTTCATTGGCTGCATAAGGGAGTAACAAAGCTGTTCCACCCTTTCTGGTCAATTATATCGACTGTGATTCTGACATTTTCAAATTTATTTCTCCATTTACTCCAATTATATTAAGCATGATTGTTAAGATGATTGTCTTGGACTTCGAAAGACATGCAATGAGCCAGCTCACTTGTAGTTGTGTCAAAGTTAATTAATTTTTCTAAATCTAAAATGACCAGGGATGCATTCTGCTTTCTGTTTTGAATTAAAATCACTTTTTCACTGCTGTGTTATTCCTAGTTTGTATTGATTTTAGGTTCAAAGAGTATTAACTTCAATTCTAAATTTTCTTTTAACCTGTAGAGAACATGGAGGGATCACAAGCTCTGCTTAGAAATTTCCCCAAGGGGCTCATCCAAAGCTTAACGAAACATTCTCAGTGACTTAATTTCATCTGATGTCTTTGAAGAACCTTCTCTTTTATCCTTCAGGTTCAATTTTTTGGGAATGCTTTTATTCAAATGCAAAATATCCAGAACTAAGAGTAGTCTTCTTGCAGCTGGGATTATTTGAATTTTTGCAAATGCCCAAAAGCAAAAACAACAACAAAAAAGAAAAATAAGTATTTAAAAGTAATTTTCATATTTAAAAAAAAGTCTGGCTAACAGCCAAAATCCCACCCAGCTGCTCGCTTACTCCCCTCCCTCAGTGGGATGGGGGGAGAAAATAGGAAGAACAAGAACAAGAAAGGTCCCATGTTGGGGTAAGGACAGGGAGATCACTTACCAATTACCCTTGTGGGCAAAACAGACTCAAACTGGGGAAAATTAAATTAATTTAATGTAAACTAAAATAAATATTTAATTACTGATTCGGGTACTGGTAAACAAAAAGACAAACATTAAAACAACAATTCTCCTCCTTTCCCCAGGGTCAACTTCACTCCTTCTCTCCAGACTCTACCACCTGAGCAATGCTGGGCATACCAGGGGTCACAGTCAGCACACAGCAGTTTCTCTCTGCTGCTCCCTTCTTCTCACATTTTTTTTCTGCTCCAGCGTGGGCTCTCCATGGTGGCAGCTTCTTTGGGAATAGCCATGTGCTATGGCGTGGGGTCCTCCACGGGCTGCAGTGGATGCCTGGTCTGGTGCCAGGTAGTACCTTTTGCTCCTCCTCCTCTTCCTCCTCCTCTGACCTTGCCTCTTCTGTTTCTCACTCTTTTTGTTCTCTCTGTCTGTCACTTTCTGCCCCTTCTTATATACATTTACTCCGAGGCGCTGCCATCGTGGCTGCGGGGCTCAGCCGTGCCCTGTGGTGGGTCGGTTGGAGCCGGCTGGAACCAGAGGTGTCCAACACGGGGCAGCCCTGGCCTCTCCTCATAGAGGCCACCCCTTGACACCTGCACCCAATACAAATTCAAACAAAATATTTAAATCAAAGCTTACCTCTGGGCCAGTTCTTCAAATTCTGGCTTCTATTTTTTTTGCACCTGCAGTTAATTTCAGCCAATAAAATCTGTAGCTGAAGCGGTATGGAGGAGCCATTACAGTCAGCCTTCTAGCTTGAAACAGGAGTGTGCTTTTTTGGAAGCAAATTTAGTGATCACCCCAATTTACCGTGCCATGGTTCACACTGTGGCGCAGCCTCAGAGTACACAAACCAGGTTCCTTGCGGTGTCGCCTCACCTGCAAGGGAGGCCCCAGGGTACCCCTAGCCTGCGCCAACCCCAGGCACAGCTCTGGAGTAGGACTGAGCTGGTCTGAGCACCAGCATGCATGGGCAGGACACGGGCAGGGCATGGGCATGGACATGGGCACGGGCATAGGCACAGGCACAGGCACGTCTGTCAGCACCAACTGTTTTTCTGCCTGCTGTGCTGCACGTCTCGCTAGTGCACAAACAGATGCACTCACAGAGCGACAAACACACCGGTATTTGGTCCAGGGTCTGTCAGACGCCTCAAAGTATCGTGACCGGTGTGATATGATGTCTGCTTGCTGGACTACATGCAATGAGCTCGACAGTATCAACCTAAAACCTAGTGAGACAGAAGCCATGTGACCAAAAAAAGATAAAAAAATACAAGTAGGTTTGACACAGTAATTACCCCTATGATAGCTCTTTCTAGGTAAGGCAAATTGGTGATGACAATGTAGGGAAATTTGCCTCTCTAGCACTGTTTTCTGAATAAAATTTCCCACAGCTGTCAATCAGGCCATTTTACCCTCACACTAAATTAGCACCATTTATTTTAACAGTGTCTTTTGTACAATGCTGAAAGGTGAACTATATTTTAATGCAACCTTGAGAATATTCTGTTGTGTTAAAAGTTCCTATTTTTGTGTAGTCTTTATTATTTCTTAAATGAAAGTCTTAGACATATGAGCTTCACTTTCTCAGCCTGGTCCTGATCTGTAGACCATAGCCTAAGAAGTACTTTTTACTCTTTTTACTTTATAATTACAAGTGAATGATAATTTCACTTTGATCGTAGTCATATATATTTCCTTTTCATTTTACTGTGTATCTGTAAGGTGTTGTCTGCTTCATATAGCACTTATCGTACTTGGATATTTTGTTTTATTAAAACAGCAAATGCCTTTTAAAATTACTCTCGTGTCTCTCCCGCACTGTCAATAAAATGCTGTAAGACTGAGTGATGCATGGGACCTTGCATAGGCTTGTTAATGCTACAGGTAATTTTACAAAGAGACTATGGCAACATAAAGATGAGTATTTCAAAGGTAATTTTCAGGCAAATGACTTTTCTGCTCGAAATAGGAGCTACAAAATACAGTGTGCTAAAGTAGGGTACACCAGGAACTGGTCACAGAGTTCAAGGATGATTTTTAATTCCTATCCATCATGAAGGTTTAAATATTCTCATGGAAAGAGAGAGGACTTGGATTTCCATTCTGTTCTGGTTTTGCCTGGGATAGAGTTAATTTTCTTCACAGTAGCTAGTATGGGGCTATGTTTTGGATTTGTGCTGGAAACAGTGTTGATAATTCAGGGATGCTTTTGTTATTGCTGAGCAGTGCTTATACAGAGTCAAGGCCTTTTCTGCTCCTCACACCACACCACCAGCAAGTTGGCTGGGGGTGCGCAAGAAGTTGGGAGGGGACACAGCTGGGACAGCTGACCCGACTGGCCAACAGGGTATTCCATACCATATGACGTCATGCTCAGCAGATAAAACTGGGGGAAGAAGAAGGAAGCGGGGACATTCGGAGTGATGGCGTTTGTCTTCCCAAGTAACCGTTACACGTGATGGAGCCCTGCTTTCCTGGAGATGGCTGAACACCTGCCTGCCGATGGGAAGTGGTGAATGAATTCCTTGTTTTGCTTTGCTTGCATGCGCAGCTTTTGCTTTCCCTATTAAACTGTCTTTATCTCAACCCACAAGTTTTCCCACTTTTACTTTTCTGATTCTCTCCCCCATCCCACCGTGGGGGGAGTGAGCAAGCGGCTGGGTGGTGCTTAGTTGCTGGCTGGGGTTAAACCACAACAAGGACTTAATAATCATAGTTACTGCTTGAGACAAAGACTGTACCCCATGTTTCACCTTTCAGTGCCCTGATCCCTTGAGTGAGGACTCACGCTCCTTGAGAAGCAATGAGAAGCTCTTTAGGAAGCTCTTTCAAGAATATTATGCTCACTGTTCTCCTCCTGTCTGTCCTACATTAAATGAGCTGTGTTTGACACAAAACCATGAAAGGTGGCAAGGCTTCTGTGTGATAAGTTAGGCCCTCTCAGACTTGCCTATAGCCTACCATGAAGGATGCTCTGAAAAGTATTGGCCATGTGGGTTCCAGACCTGGAAATGCAACAGAGGCTTCCTGACTCTTTGAGTTTAGAAAGGGACAGCTTTGGAAAAATGAAACCAGAAAGCAAGCACTTACATTATTAGGTTTATCATAGATTAATAACCTATTATGATTTTTTTATTTTTTATGATTAATAACCTATGTGATTTTTTATTATTATTTTAAAATATTTCAGGTTTGCTCAGGTCTGTTATTTTTTCTTGTATTAATATCAGGTAATCTGGTCCCATAAAACAAGCCGAACCATTACAATGAGACTTGCACACAGTATGCTTAGCCAAGTGCTTAATTCTTCTGTGTCTGCCACTTTCTTCCAGAGCCATCCAAATGCGTAGATGGTGGTGTTTATGAGCTTGAAACTCTCTCAATGTCTGAGATTCATCATCTTCACGCACAGATGCAGACCACTTTGACTCACTTGAGCTACTTGGTGAGCCCAGATCTCCTTTCAGAGACAGAATCTAGCAGTACCATTTGTGTTTCCTGAGGATTCAATGCCAGGTTCACATCTGGAGCCTGCTCAGCATGCTACAACTAAGACACACTTAGGGTTTGAAATGGTGGTGGTGTCACCCACCTACCTGTTAGTGAAGGATAAGGAAGGACACCCATAGGTCGAAAGTGGTCCACAAGTTGCTCCACCTGGCCACTGCCTTCTCTGAGACAAGAAGAATAGGTGCAGAGCTTCCCCTGCACTCACCCCAGCACATGCAGATAGGCTCCATGCTGGGTACAGCTGGGAAGCATGAGCATCTGCTGGCACAAGGACAAGCAAAACAGATAGTTGCTGATGAAAAAGAGGAGTGAAGCAGGTTGCTACCACTGTGTGGGGAGGTGGATCACCCGCTTGGACAGATGTTTGAAGGTGTGCAGGTGGCCAAGAGGAGCAGCTGTTTGCACCACGTAGGCAGGTAAGTGTCTGTGTTTCTGTGCATGGGGGAAGGATGGGGCATCCTTGTAGGAACGGAAAGGAGAAGAGGCGCTTGCAGGGAGGTGAGACAGGATTGCTTTGGCATCAGCAAGAGGAAGGACTTCCACAAGCACACTTGGCACTAGCTGTAAGTTGGATCTCCCTGGACCCTATAACCTATTGGTTACTGTACTGTATAATCTCCATTTCCCGAAGTGCCTGAGCTCTTCCTTAAATCTCACCTTAACCACTCTGGCCTCAGCTGAGCTTTACATAACTGCATGGGAGACAGGCTTGTAAGATTAAGAAAATTTGGTAGAGTCTCAGAGATATCAAATAAACCTGAAACTACTTTAAATTTGTAACTTAAGATGACTCTTCTTTCTGGTCTCTTGGTTAGAAAAAATAGATGTATATGGAAAATTTAATTTGTTTTTTTTTGTGACCACTCAGATTTCATTCCATACCTCTTTATCCACCCTTTATTGAAACTTTTCATCAGACATACAAATTGGATGATGTGAGGCCTCTCTTTAAAAAATGAAAGAAATGAGTGAGCCTTTGCTAGTGAGCAAATCTATTCAACCAGCTTCTGTGTAGAAGCAGTTTTCAACATTAGCAACTGGATACCACCCATTAGCATGACTCAGTGCAGCTGTGAAATGCTGCCAAACTTTTGTAATACAATTATTATGTGGCAGCATTGCATAAAAAACCCAGGGTTGCCACTGTAAGCTCTCATTTGTAACAATTCTGTTTTTAAAAGCTGATGAAGAACATCAGGCAATTCTGTGGTACAAGGTAGATCTGGGAAAGCTCAGAGAGTCCCATGAGAATAAATAAAAAAATTGCAGTACCAGACCTCTTATCAAATTAAATGCCTGTTGCATTTCTGTGCTGCTGCTTGCTTTCCTAAAGAAAAATGCCAAAACATTCTTTTCTCTGCAATTAAATAAATATGAATTCCCAATATTTGAATGTCACAAATCAGGCTGGAGGAACTTATTGTAGTGCCTTGCTGACTATTCAGAAAAAAATAGTTCACAAAAGTTTGTTGATTTAAATAAGATAAGCTTTCTATTAGTCTGGTTCTCTAAGCAATGAGGAAAAAAACAGAGACGGTGTCTTTTAAACAATGGTGTTTTTTTTCTACAAAAGCCAGGAGACTCTAGACTGTATTATAAACAGATGGTTCAGAAGAAACTCACCTGATTATGACTTTAAATAAAGACTTCCTCAGAAAGGATCCTTAAGACTACTGAACTGTGTTAGTCCACAAGATCTTTACAATACATATCACTCCAAAATCTCAGGCAAGGACTCAACTATGCAATGCTAACTTTTAAATATATGTACTTATTTCCCACACATTAATGTAATAATGAAAGGTATATTGCTTCCTCACCTGTTAGCTTATTTAAGGTTTTATACTTTGTGGCCATATTTTGGAAGCTTTGCTCAGGGCAGACCCCTGCTGCTGCAAAGAAATCTTCATCTGTAACCAGCTAAATGGAGGTTTAGCACCTTTGTTCCCCCTCTCATAATTTTCTAACTCTTTCCTTGTAGACCTTGGCTCTTTCACCATTCACTTAACTACCAAATATCACTTGCAAAGACAGATGAACTAATTAAAAAAGTTCATTCAGTAAGTTCTTTTCAGTCAAATCATAACATTTCTCTTTTTTGCTTTTGCTTTTCTTCCTTTTTTTGATCCCTACTAAATAACACTGTTAGCTAAATTCTGTATCATGTAATTCTGTGATTTTATCACTCATTAGTCTGGTATTTAAAGCATTCCTCTTTCAGGACAGCATTTTATCTCACTGAAACCTTTCGCTTCTTTACTGAAGTTCTTCTTCACAGGGTACTGTTTGCACTACCCTCATGTGTTAAGAGGTAGAGATGTGAGGAATCAATCATCTCGTGTTGAAGCATCATATCCTATAACTTACATTTTGCTATTAACTAGTTACACTGGGTTTCTATCCTCGCTATAGGAAGAGCAGGATCACTTCAGGTGATGTTAGGCCTCACAAATTCTTAGCTGACCCAGTTAATTTTAAGGACAAAAGATAGAGATCTCCAGAGGCCAAAAACTGGATAGTTTATTTGCTAGGCCCAAGATGTTTCTGGAGTACTGATATATTCTTGCTAAAAAGACCACACAATTTTTAGCTGAAAAGCAATGGTGCTGGCTGTGGAGCTCTTTCTATGGTCAGTTTGTCAAAAAGGCTCTGCGTTCTTTGGGCAAACCCACATGATTGAGCAGATGTGATCTCATAGTTTGCTGCCACCAAAAGGTAGAGGTCCTTTTCCACCTCCCTCCTGAGGCTGTGGAGTCCTGTCAGTTAACTTTTGCCACTTACGGACCACTGTGTGAGCCAATTTAAACACTAAATAACTGGCATAGGATGTGGATTGATTTCTGCTGGATTAGTGAGCTCCAACAAGAAAGGAAGCACAATGACCTGGGCAAGGGCAGAGATTATTTAATGGCCTTATTTGATAGGTGAAAGAAGAAACTGGAGTTGAAGCAAGCTCAGATTGGCTCAAGATCTTCCACAATTGTTTGCAAAAGAATTGAGATGCTATTTTTCTCCTTAATCTGCTCAAAAAAACCCAAGATGACAAAAAAACTAGGCCATTTACAACTAGGTTCTTGGGCTCTAATTCTGTGTAAGGACTCCTGAAGCACAAATTCTGTCCTGTGTTTGAGCAGAATTAAAATGAGATGCAGAAAAAGGGAGGATTGCCATTAAGTTATACATACTGTCTCATCACCTTCACCTGGTTGTACTTATTTTCCCATTTGAAGTCCATAACTGTATGAGTTCTGTAAAGGTCAATTACTATGATCATTTTTCTATTTTAATTAGCTTTGGTTTGCATATTTGCATTTTTGTGAAATTTTACTATAATTATTTCCTGCAATCTGGCAACTTCTCACCACCCCAGCTGCACAGAGTTGCTGGAGAGTCAAACTTGACAGGAAACCTGGGAGTTAATTTTGTCTATAGGGAATCCTAAGTTGCCATAGAGATGGTGAGAGTCCTGGCCCTTAAGATGTAAAAGAAAAACCCCAGGAAAATGGTATAAGCCCAAGGAACTGTGCTGTTCCAATGATCCCTAAAAGCTGGAATGGCCCCATGGGCCAAAGGCAGCCAGGTGCATCTTAGAACATGTCAGGAAATGCTGATAGAAGGTGTTGAATCACAACCTTTGATGGCCTCAGTTTCTGGGAACTGCAATAGTGGAGAAAAATCAGCTGGCCTTCAGACACTCAGAGACTAGCCTTCTCTAGCCATAGAGGAAATGTGATGCAGCTAAATCTCAGGAGAAACAAACTTTAGAAACTCTCGCTGCAAGCTCCAGGTTTACTGGAATAAACCTCTAAAATTTTGATGCATGGAAGTTTGATTAGAAGATATAGTCATTGTTATCCCTTTTTTAGTGTCCTTTTTTATTACTTTCCAAACTTTGATTCACAAAGCATGTTTCTGGTCATACAAATTGCCACTGGGTTTGTGCCCATCAAAATAAAATGATGGGGGGTTATGTTGCACGTATACTGCAGTTCAAGGAAAATCAAAATTGTAACTGAATACTGAGAATTTGGACCCCCAGAACAACTTTGTCACAGAATTTTGAAAAAAGACCTCTATGTAGCCTGCATATATTTTGCTGTCTGTGTAGAACTAACATTTAGTTACAGAAAATATATCTGTTTAACTACTTGTTTGTTATAGGGGAAGATCTATACATTTTGCCATGGTTAAAGCTATATTTGACTTAGATTTTCTTTTGGCAAACAACACAGTAAGTGGATCAGCTTACAAACTTCTCTCTCCAAGGTGACAATTTGGGGAACATTCTTTACCCCAGTAATCTCTTTCTCCACATCCATGGGCACAACCTACTTTTAAAAATTCAGATTAGTGGTCTACCACAGATCTTTGATAGACCATACCATAGACCAAGCTACACCTTTGATTTTTCCATTTGCTTTCTGGTTGTTTGCTTATCTAAGTGGACTTTAAATTAGAAAATGCACCTGATTTCTCCCGTTTCCCTGTCTAGCATTTCTTAAATGGTGATTTTAATGTACCCTTAGTAGTACCCTTACATCCTAAACTCTAATGATTTATAACTTGCTGTAGACTCAACCTTGAGAAGTTTATTTCAAACTACAAGCGTGGTGTAATGATCACATAGGGAAATACAAATAGTTAGTAGAAATCAATAGGCCAAACACTGTTTTTTCATGTAAGTCTGCTAGCTCAGAACATACCCTTTGAAGTCAATATATTTATTCTGGATTTACTGCTTTTTCCATGGCTAGCCTGATGAAAAGATCAAGGCTTGGGAGTTTATGTGTTGTATCACTTGCCATACAATGAAGTTTAGACATCACTTCATGAAGATTCAGAGCAAAAATCAGAACAGGTAAATCAACCTTCTAAATATTTAAGAAGAGAGCTATCAGTAAATACTCTATCTGAATAGATTGAGAGGGAAACAATGGCATAACTGCAGAAAGAATGGTATCCACAACTAATTCTTTAATACTCATTTATAATACAGATTTTGTTCATAGTTAGGATAATTTAAGAGGAGAAAATAAGAAGTTATCTATTCAACAAAAGAAATATCAGACTTGATAGCTCACCCTTTCATGATACATACTAAATTGCATGTGTAAATGTTTTCATACAATACTATCAGAAACCAAATTAAGAAAAATTGAGTTCTAGATCAGTATAGATTGTGTTTGCAGAAGATATGATTTAATGGATTAGAAATGCAGTTAAAACATAGTTATAGAACAATGATAAATCCAGGAGAACGAAAACCAGTCTCCATTAAATGGGGAAGTGCTACATGATAAAGATAAAGATTTGGAAGTTAAAATCATGTATCGAAAACTAAACAGGCCTTGGAGTTGCAAATGCTTGAGTAGAAGAGCTCTGAGAAAAGCCTATTTGCTGCAGGAAGTTGTTCGAATCAGTGAACCTCTGAGTTAGCACTGGAACAACGTTGCACCACTGGGTTAAGGAGGATGCCATGGAGCCGTGATTTGTCAGCATTCAGAGACATTATTGAAAATTGATTTGTGTGTTGGGTTTTTTTTTCCTCAGCAGCCAAGTGTGTTAATTCTGGTTCCCTGGATAATTTCAAATAGCTAGTTATATTGAAGGCTATATAGAGTAAATGATGTGACTAATTTTATCCTGAAATGATAGCTTTTTTCTGCCTTGTTTCAAAATTGTTACTGCAAAGTCAGATCAAGTTAGGCAAACTGATTTTATCATTCTGTTAAGAAACTTTTTCTTACCTTTTCCGTATAAGGCAAAGCAAAGATTTTCTAAAACTGGTTTTTTTTTTCAAAAAAGAAAATATTTTATTTGGAAAACCCTAGCATTCTCATGATTTGGAACTGGAATTTGAAGTTAGATACATAGGGTGGCCTTTGTCAGAGATCTGCCTTTTGCCATCCCTGTAAAAGTCTGCTCAAACTTGTTACATCTTTGGGAAATTGCTGCTTGCGCATGCTTGGTAGTGATTTGTTAAATTTCTTAACAGCTATATATTCCCAAAGGATACCATCTGCACTGGCAGTGCTCCAGCCAGGGCTGAGAATCACTTTCCCTGCAATTGTCTTCTAAGATGCTTCAGGCCATGCCTGGTCCAGCAGCTGCACTGAAAACTGAGAGTCTGTCGCTCTAGTGCTCTCAGTGACATCCTACGAAGGACTCAAGGGGGATGTAGTAAGAAACCTCGCAGATTCAAATACACGGGAGATAAAGTCTAGTAGTAGTATGAGAGGAAGGATCCCAGGGTAAAGCATGGAGAGACAGAGACTGGAATGGCAGCCTTGGGTGGAAAGGACTGTGGTTCTTAGGGTGTAATGGGAGAGGAGCATGGGCCTCTAAGGTTAGTGATGGTGGGACAAGAAGTCTGAGTGATGAGGACAGTGAGATGTGATAAAAGTCTCGAAGGAAAAGTCTAGGACTGGAGGCTACAAAGTATATGTAGAAAGGGAGAGCAAGAGAGAAACTGAATGAGGAAGCAGAGATGGAAACTGCATATGACTTATGAAACAAACTTATTGTGTGACCTAGAAGTCACGTAACTTCCACACACTGAATCAGTTCCTGCAGTTTTAATGAAGTCTAGACTGGAGGGGGAAGCCATAAGCACCAACTCTCATCTTAGCCTCTTTGTTTCTGAGCCTGGCACTCTAATCCCATTGGGATATCCGCCCCATCATTTAGATCTGCCTTTCTTCCCCTAGGACCTTCCCTTAGAGGATAGCCTACCTCTTTCCTGGCCTTGAATGATTCATCCTCCCCACGAATTTTTCTCCTTTTTGTCAATAAATCTCCCAGCAGACCTGGCTCCAAGTCAGATGTATCTTTCACCTCACAACATTTACACTCATTCTCTTTATCTGTGAAGACACCACTAACACTGGCACAGGCAACACCTGAACATTCACCCACCTCCTGACAGCCTTGTCTTCAAACCCGTCTATTTTGCTGTTGACCAGAGAACTCAAGTGCATAAAAAACTCCACAACTATCAGAAAGTGACCACTAGCAAATGCACCCAAATTCTTCTTAAAGGCAACACAAAAAAATGTTCTTTTAAAGGCAGGAGCCACTATAGTTGCTTAGTTAGACAGTCTACTTAAAGCAGCTTCCAGAATTTCAGCATACAACTCCTACTGACCGTAAGTTCTGACTCAGGTAGCATACCTGCGTTAGAAAGACAGCCAGATGAACAAACCAACGGCAATTTTGTTTCTTGTTTCTTTTTTTCTTTTTTTTTCTTTTTTTTTTTTTTTTTTTTTTTTTTTTTTTTTTTTTTGCCTGAGGAGAAGGAAAATACATGGAGAAAGAGGCAAAAATTCTAGACAAGCTATGGCTGGTTAGGCAAGGAGTACAAAGACGTAGAAATGGGAATCCCATTCCTCACTTTGAGCATAACTGTGAGCAAGCCCACTGATTTCTCTATGCCTCTTTTCCTCCAGCAATATTGTTCTGTCTTTCTTCATTTAGCTGTGTGGAAAGCAGAAACATATTTGGGGTGTGTGTTTGGAGGCATTCATAAGAAGATACTTTGCATATGACTGAAACAAAGCCCACTCCCAGCCCGTGGTGCCAACCTCTCCCTGCTTGTGTTGCCTGGGATCTGAGAAAGCTTTTAGCAGCAAACTTTGAAAACATTTCCATCAACTACATGGAAGTGAATATAAAATCACTTCTGATAAGCTTGCAGAAGAGGTGAGGACTGATGGCATGGAAAAAAAAGATGACTGCAGGAGCTACTCTACTTGGCGAATGGGTACCCTTCAATCAAAATCTGTTTCATTCTGTCTCACCAAATGCCAGATAACAGACTGAGAAATACAAGCTAAGCCTAGAGAATGGAGTAGTTTGTCTTGGAAAGCAGTGACTCTGAAAGGAATTTAGGGGTCATAGTAGATAAGTGACTCCAGAAGCCTTTATGTGGTGCTGTGGGAAAAGGGTTAATGCCATCCATGGGTATATAAACACAGGAGTAGAGGGAGGTGAGTTTACCTCTGTGTGATTGTTATTGCAATACTCTGTGCTGATTCTGGCCTCCATATTTTTAAAGGATGTTGGCAAGAGTGCTAAAAAGAGCCATAAAAATTATTTAATGGCTGGAGACTTAATGACTTACAGTGAGACATTTAAAGCACTCGTTTTGTTAAGCTTATAAAAAGGAAGATTGAAAGGTGATTGATAATGGTTTATAACCACATGCATAGGGAAAAAACACCAGGGAACAAAGGATTCTTTAATCTACTGGGGAAAAAAAGAAGTATAGAAAGAATTGATGACTAAAAGCTGAAACTGAAAATTAAAAATACGGTACATATTTTTAGCAGGAAAGGTAATAATTGATGAAAATTAGCAGGGGAAATGGTGGACCCTCCACCTCTTGCTGACTTTAGATCAAGACTGGAGTCCCCTTCAGAAGTTGGCTGTAACTGAAGAAAATATTTTTAATTATGTTAATGTAAGGGGAAAATGAGAAAAAAAAATATGGTCCCCATCGACTTCCAATATTTTATTTTTTTTTAAATCAGCATGACATGGGCGACAGGAGAAGACCCTGGTCCTTGTTATTCTCCTTTAAGAGTGAGCAAATAATTCATAATGAATTGCTGATTTGGTTAATTTCACTCCCTCCTCCCTGTTTGTGAGTTATTTATGATTCTCATAAATACACTTGCTGAATAATTCCTATTAACAATTCTGGTCTGCATCTCATTCCAGAGTACTTCACAGCAAGTCTTCAATGTGTGACATTTGAGCTGTGTAATCTAGTTTAAAGTAAGGATTTCTGGTATACTTTTCCATCGGATGACTGAATTCCTGGGATTCACTTTTCTTAACAGCTTAGGATAGTCTATCAAAGAAAAGCAAGACTCCTTCTTCTGTCACACACACTGTGTGATCTCTGACAACTATTGTCACCTTTCTCTGCCCTAGACGTAAATTGGAGACAACACTTTCCTACTCACCTTTCAAGCATGTATTTCTATATCAAAGTAATGTCCTGTTTATAAGCAGTATGTTAAATGAAGCTTTTTCCGGTCTGGAAAATGATACCGGCTCTTTTTTTTTTTTCTTTTTTTTTTTTTTTTAGCTTTTTGAGTTGCTCCATATTCCTGATGTTTCCTTGCATCTTCAGGTCCTTTCTCACCTGCCACTAGAGGTGGTGCCTCCTTGCCCATTCCTTCACTGTAGTCATGATCGCTTTCCAGTGCAGGGAAACTACTTGAACAACAAGTAGGGACAGAGTCTAAACAAATTACATGAAATCCTGCCTGTAACATATTCCTCCAAAAAGAGAAAAAATGGCTCAGTGGTTTCTGAACGTTGGGCCAGATTTTACTATGTGAGGGGCTCTGTGTAGCATTTATAGTGGCCACAGTGTCACTAATCATGTAGCTCTGATACTCAGGGCAACTGTGAGCTTAAGGAACTTGAGTTGTAATAGCTCCTCTCATGAACCTGGTAAACAGACAACCACCATATTTCTTTGCTGTTCTTCAGCCTGCAAGGAAAATGTGGACCTGGAAAAAAAGCACAGCAAGAGGGTTTATTCTCATATGTTTGTCCTTCAGATTCATTACATTAATCATATGGTCAATTCTTGCCATAATTTATGCTTTGTAAGTGCAAGGTGTACTTGATGGTTTCTCTCTTACAGTTCTTGTTTTTCTTCTTAAACATCAGGTACTAACAATGCCAGTGGGAGGGAAGACAAATACATGTCAGACTCAAGGTGATACATATGATTTGTATAGAGGTGGAAAACAACAAGAAAATTAATTGCTTATTCATTGGTGCTAAACATCTAGGCAATAAGCACGAAGAACTGGAAATTCTCCTCACAGAGAGGTAATCTGGTCTAACTTGCTATGCTGAAAGCCAGTGAGAAGGGTTGTATGGTTGGAATGTGGGGGAAAAAAAAAATATCACTGGCCACAATGTTTATAGGAATGACAAGGCAGGGAGAATGGTATTTGCTAATAAACATTGTTATCTCTCATTCAGAACTGGAGAGTCATGAACATATGTAAATCAGTGTACAGTCTAGCAAGGTGAGGGGTGGCTGTTTGTTACAGATCAAAATTAGCAAGGAGGATGAGCTGCACATTCAGCAGTTGTCTGAACAGAAGCAAATGATGTTACAAATGAAACTGCAGTGGGATGAGCATGAATAGTTATTTCAGATAATTTAAGATAGTTTCCTTACATAAAACTACTGCATTAAGATTAACTATCTTCCCGGTCATCATGACAATGGACAAAGGTGAACTGATCCTTAAACTGAAATTACAGCAATTGCCCAAACCCTGCCCAGTCATAGCCTGATAACATTCAATAAGCATGAACAGAGACCTTATTTTTAGGCTCTCATACTTAAATTTGACAACTGAATTATCCAAGTCTTAAGAACATTATATGCAAGGATTGGGAGGAAAAAGAAAGAAAAGAAGAAAACCTCAACAAATCAAAGTAGGGAATACATTTAAGATGTTTGCCAGTAGTTAGAAAGCCAGCTCTGGCTCAAAGCACATAGTGGTTAAATGAGATGCCTTGAAAACTCACAGAAATTAAATAAGGAGATGGGAGAGTAGTACAGTGGCAAACTTGCTGGCTGACACTACTGAGTATACAGTTGCTCAGATTAGCATGTAGTCCCCTTTGCAATAGTGACCATTAGAAATATGTGACAGGTTATTCACTTTTGAAAATGCAATCCAGATTTGGAGGTTTAGGATATACAGCCATTTCATTCAGTTAAATGAACATTCTTTTATGTAAAGTCTGTACACCATGACTTTAGAAGTGGACTTCATAACCATGGTCCTTGTGCCTGTTAATCACTGACACTCCAGACACAGATTACAAAGGCTTTTCACAAAGCAGATTTTAGTTTTAGTGGCTTCTCTGCAAAGATATGGACCTACCCTAAGGGATACTGGTATTCAAATGACAATTTAATCATTTGTCACTCTTCTTATATTTATTAAAGGCAGTATTTGCAGCATGAGATATTAGTAAGTTATAAGGACCTTCTTGTTATTAAAGCAATTTAGTTTCCATTGCTTTTTATACCAACTTTTAACTTTCTTTCTCATAACTCAGATAATAATCTACATATTATTGTATTAATATATAATGTGTTATTATATTATTATTGCTATCCTCTCTGGAGCTTCTGTGTATTAATAAATATTTTGGACCATGGCAGATATCGCTGAGATGTTTCCAGTGAAGAGAAAATCTGTTAAAATGAATAATCCTTCTAAATGTACAGTCTCAACACACTCAGTAGAGACACATGAGATTTTAGCTGCTAAAATACCCTAGGCCTAGTATAAATGCTCTGAATTGTCTTCTGGAAGATTGTCTCATTTGTTATCTCTATCTCTCTGTTGACTAGAGGAGGCAGCCTAGTCAAACTGACCTAAAACTAGATGTCTGAAAGATGTTTTTGCTAAGTCGTTTTTTTTCTCCCTAAACTATGGAAAAGTTGCAATAAAAAACATTTTAAAACATTATTAAGGTTGTAGGATGAAACATTTAAAAGATAGAAAATAATAATATTAAAACTTCTGGTGAAAATTTCAGGTATTTTGGCATAAATTATATGACAGTCTAAATTGCCTGATCACATTTTTCTTTTTTCCCTATGAGTTCTGTTTGCTATAGTGTTCACATAATGAGCAACTATTCAAGATCTCTTTTATCATTATTGCCCAACACATGTCTCTAGGATTTATGTACTGCACTCTGTCCAATCCTTCTCTGAAATCAGAAATATTAATTACCCTGTGGATTTTTCTGATTTGATCATTACTATAGCATCTGAGTACTTCATAAACCATATCATAACACCTCTTTACAGCTGGAAAAAACATCAGCATTCAGACATAAAGATTAAAAGTATTCCCTAATTTTAGAATCCCCAAATTCTGCCTTATTTTTTGGAGGGTGTTGTATTATCTACAAAATCAGTTGCACCACGTGCAGATATGCCTGAGTCTTCTCAGTACCGTCAGTGGTGCTATGTACCTCTGCTCTGTCACCTCCGAGAATTAATCTCGCCATGTCAGATTTAGGTCAGTTTAATGCTTCTGAGAAATAGTTACACTCTTACACTGCTCAGAAAATGAAGTCATATGCAAATGAATGGGAATCAGATTGCAGTGAAACTCTTCAGACAAAATTTATTAGTCTCTGGCACATCAATCAATGGCTGTGCATAAAAGATACGTATCAGACTAATACTGCATCTTTCAGAAAGCATAAAATTTACAGCACTTATAATATCCTTATGCATAAACTTAAATGTGAATTGCCAATGTTTGCAATTATCTAGAAAATGGCCTGCTCTAATAATTATTAAAGCAAATGTATAAACCCTGGATGACAAAAACCCACAATTTTACTGCTATTAAGAGAAAATTTAATGTATGAAATCACATTAGCATGTTCAAAAGATGGCTTTCAATCATTCACATGAACATTACAAACCTGTTCTATGGTACTTCAAAAAGAGGATGGGTGATTTTTCAGAGATAAACCTTTATGAGTAGATTACTTGCACATTGCAAGTAGAGCAGAACAGCTATCTGCTGTCCTGAGAAACCATCAACTATACAAACTTCCTTCATACACCAAGGAGTGAAACTACTTATGTAAATTTGATACAAAAATTTTATTTGGGACTAAAGCCAATTTCCACATCTCATAACTTAATATTAATTAGATGTTTCTCTCCCACTTCAGTGGCTGGGAGGCAGGGAGGAGAGGGAGGTGAAGGAGTTTTGTTCATGGGGCCCCTCACATACTCTGACAGAATGGGAGAGGACTTACACTCCTGGCTTCCTCTACGTGGGCGAGCTCAAACCAGTGACCAGGCTGGTATCCTAACATCCAAACCACTGGATACCTGGAGGGGAGAGTGCGGACACATTGAGCAAAGACCTGTCTGAAGATATCTGGGTTGATATGCCCGAAGTTTCCTCTGTAGACCTGGTCTTTCTTCTAAGGCCTCTCCCACAGCAGCAGCCATCTCCCCCAGTCTTTCTCAAGAAGACTTCATCCTCTCTTTGAGGATGAAGTGTATGGACATTTCTAAATGTCCATACACTTCATCCTCAAAGAGAAGTTTAGAAAACTTCCCTGACCTATTCTCTCTTTCCGTTTGCCCTCCTGCCATATAGCTTCATGACAATCTAGACTATTCCAGTTGGTACTATAGCTACAGTTTTTGACATAACTCTAAGGCTGATGTCTGCTTTTTGGAGATGTACTTTCAAGTCCAGAAATAACAACAGCAGGAAAACTTACTTCCAATAGCATAAACCTGGTCCTGAATTTTGAGGATTACCTGGCTGTTGTATATTTTTACTAGAATGTTGCTTCTGTAGAAGTGCCACGTTTTCTTGGTACAAGAGAACATGCATCAAATTCATAGAAAGGTATCCAAAAGGTACAGGTGGAAAAACAGAGACCTTCTATAATTTAAACATATTTTATAGTGTCTTTTGTGTAAATAGTTTGCCTTTTTCATTATGGATTATTTAACATCTGCCAAAAGTCAAGAACCAGTTGTGCTGTAGCTATATTTCTGACTACCTGATAAATATGAAATCCAGTTTAATTTATGAGAAGACAGGTAAGTGCGAGACCTTGATCTAGAAGATACATGAATGACCAAGGCCAAAAACCTTAATAGACTTTTGTGTTTAGAGCTTAAATAATAACTTATAATCAATAGAGATAGGAGAGAAAATGGAGGTCAAACACTGGTAGAAAGACTGAAGCAGCAAGTGCATATGTTATTCAAACTGACAAAGTAAATATTATTTCAGTGAATGGCACATTCACTTTTTTTTTTCCCCCCGGCTCCCATTTGTGATATGCAATAAAACATTACCAGGCTGAACTGAAACTGCTTATCTGCTAAGAAAAGTGAGGGAAAGATGTGCATATAGGACTCATGCACACAGAAACTAGGAGGGAAATCTCATTTATGTAGACAGGCGTGTATGAATACATATTCTTGGATTGGAAAATAGCACCCAAGCTCAGTTTTCATTGTTGCATAAACATAGCTGAATTTCAACTTTTATTTCTACTTGAATTATCATCTATATCTCCACCCATGAAAAAATTAAAATTATTTCCAAATAATTAAAACCAACCTCTGTCTGTCAGTGCTAGGGGCTTCCATAGTTTCATACTCTCTGAGCTTTGATTAATAAGTCTTTAGTTGAAAGAAATTTTTATTAGGAGGGCACTCCAGGGACTATCTTCCTCTGAAATTTTTTAGTGGTGTAAGATGGTATAGTTTAGAATTCAATTATGTGCATGAAAGAAGAGATGCATTTCTTACCAAAGAAAATGGAACTAAGAGTACTTAGAATTCTTTATAATTTGTTTTCTTGAACCATATATTAAATAAAGAGATTTAAATCTGTAGGAAGCCATTTGCAATCAGGAGCTAGTGTCCATATCAAGATGGATGTTTATGATCCATGGCACAAGGCAAGATCTCAGGAGAAAGACAAAGCCTCAAGCTGAAGTCTAAGTGAAATAGGCTATGAAAAGAGCAAGGTGGAGCAACATAAAGCAAAACTTATCTTCAGTCAGAAAAAAATATGGAAAGATAAAGGATTTCTGAAGTGTTGGCTGAGTTGCAGACAGATATGCACAAGGATGAAGTGGTGCAGAAAAGAAAATAGACACCAAAACATTGTCTCTTGAATGAGGAATTTCTTTGTAAACCCATTAACTGTTGCTCAAAGCAGGGCACTGGGCACGAGAGGAATATGAACAACAATAGAACTAATACACCCACCTGGCCACATTCCATAGGACTGACAATATTGGAGGATCATTTAAAAAAATTTAAAAAAAAAAAAAAAAATTACAACCTCAATGGAGAGTAACGAATAGGATAATAGGGCTCACTAACCATCTGTATGTCATCCAGCTGTTAGCTGATAATCCCACACAGAACGTGCTCAACAAAACATTTGTAAAGTGAGCTTCTTAAATAGCTTAAGAAGAGAGAAAGTTTTAGAATTGATGTAATGTCAAAAGTTACTGCCTTTTATTGGTATATTGCCTCATACCTTCTGGTTGAGAACTAGCACAAACATTAATTCCAAACACATAAATTGTATGTGACAAGTTCCAACAATAGAAAGAAAAGCAGTGCTACCTTATGAATGGCAGTCTAGTCTCATCAAACTCTTGGTCACATAATGCAGAAAAAAATCCAACACATTACAGACCTGAATTATAAAACAAGTAATCTCTTTACTGTGCAAATCCATCTACATGAACCAAAGGATCTCTTAACCAAAGATCAGAATAAGGAAATCAATCAAGCAAATATTAAATGAGGAGAAGGATGTGAGTTATTTTGCCTGCTCTCAGTGTTTTAAACAGCAGATGCAAATCATATATGATCATTGTGCAAGACTGATATAATTCGATTCAGCACCCTTTTTTTGTATCCAACGTGCTAGAAGGCTAAGACAAAAATCTGCCCAAAATTTATTAACATTAGCAAAATAATATCCTTCTTTGAGCTTCAAGTATGGAATGCATTACGGACCAGTATGACTTCTGGGATCACTGTACTGTTGACATTTTTCTAAATAAGGAAAATCAGAGAATACTAAAACTTGAGCAAAAAGGAGCCCAGTTTAGACAAGCACAGAGCACTCTGATCCAACAAGCTACGGCGGGACAGCTGACATCAAAATGAACCAAAACATTTAGGGACTACTGGATCATCAGCTCTCAAAGCTGTCTTGGAGCTTATGAAAAGCAGCTTGTACAATCAGTGAATATATACTGATTAGCAATGGATTCAAGTGTACAGAAATGTGCAGGCTACCAACTGTACCAATCAAAAATTAATGATAAGACATACACAAGTGTGCAAAATTATTTTAGTGATGATAATTATTTTAGTATGGAGAAGGGAATCATGATGATGTTTGAAATGTACATGTAGTTTCTTTTGACTGCTCTCCAACTTATCCAAAACATCTTCAGCATACTTGCCAGAGGAAAACGATTGTGTTATTTCTGACTGGCATATTTAAACAACAATTTTGTCTCCTAAATTGCCTAAGTACATAAGGCTAAGGTATAATGCAAAAATGTACTTCTTAACAGAAGGGAGAGTATCATCAATAAGAACATCACAATCCATACCCTCAGTGAAGTTAGATCCAAATAGAATAATAGAATAATTCAGGTTGCAAGGTTCAGATTCAGAAATCACTGGATCCTACTCCATCACTTGAAGCAAGGTCATCTTCAACAACTAATTAATTACAGTTTCGGAAACAAGGGCTCCCTGAGATAGCTCTGTATTCAATGGCAAGAAAAAGAGAGTGAGAGTGCAAGAGAGAGAGAGGATCCTCCTTTGAGTAAAAACAGGGCTTGCTTTTATTTATTCTGACCTGTCCCTGGAAGGTCTTTTGCAAATTAGAGAGTTTAGCCTCTTAATGACTAAAACTAACCTTTGTGAATATGCCCTCACATTCATAATCTGTCAACTACTTCAGAAAAAAATAGTTTCCAAAACATTCATTGTTCTTACCGCTGTACAAAAAAGTCTTGTTTTTCTCTTTCTGAAATAAAACATGGGTTTTTTTATAAAGATTACTGTCATATGGCTAATTTCATGCCCCTAAACTCCAAATTGGGGAAAATTCTAACATTCAAGTTAAGGCAATGAAAGGAAGTCCATGGCCTCCCTTATTTTTGTAAGACTGCATGTGGACAGAGATGCCATGTACCAGGAATGACAGGGAAGGCAGGTCAAGTGGGAAAAGCAAACTGTTATGGATATTATGGGCTAGGATTTTGATGACAGGTATGGTTACAGCATTTCCAGTGGGATTTACGGTAGCTGTAATCAAGAGGCTGTAAAAATTCTTGAGGGATACTAATGGAAATCACACAGCTAGTTCCTTCCAAACAGAGAAACTCAGAAAACATAACCCTAAGAACAGATTCAATTACTACTTTTAAGCTATCTCTTATTGCTGTGCATTTTTTCACATCTCTGGACAATGATATTAATATTGTTCCCCCTGAGCCACACTTTGTAGTGCACCATTAACCTTCCTGTATCCTACGAATTTGATACCTTGCTCCCTGGCGGAGTGCAGAGCACACACATGTGTACATGTACACACAGACACAGACACACACACACACACACACTCTGTTACAAGACTGTTCTTACAATGTTGGGAAAGGTTAAAATTAAGTTTAGCATAGGTGTACATTGTACTCGGCAGTCAATAGATCTAACGCTACCATCAAGTACACAAAGTGCGTTTATAAATCTTCAGCGTCCAAATTAATTTCAGGCTGTGCTGCACACTCTTGCATCTACCAGTCTCTTATGTACCTGGGTTTTAATTGTTTCTCTCTTTGACATAATGAATGCCAGAAAGTAACCCTGAAGCACTCATTTTGCATCATAAATCACAGTATCTTTTTAAAAGGGAAGGATAATTACAACAAAATAACAGTTCAAAACTGCTTGGAATTTACTTCTTATCTTTGACAAATAGTGGAGAAAATAATTGCCTAAAGACAATGTACAGCATTGATTTAGATGACTTGTTATGCACACATAGTGTGATCTGTGAAAACAACCTTCTTTCAAAAAAAAAAAAAAAAAAACAACCACCAATCCCAAGAACTCTTCAAGCTCCTGACAAATTAATTTGTTCAGGGCAAAACACTGCACATTTGTAATTCCTCGTCTGTTTCTTAAAAGCCTGTGTGTCACATCTCTTCTGCCCTCTATATATATGCGTGTTGCAGTTATTTTAAAGAATGCTTCATTTTATCAGCCTGCTTTCTTATTGCACCTCTTATTTTTCATAAGAGTTTTCTTTCCTTGGCTTTTTTTCTTTTTCGCTCTTTTAGTTTTGATGGAAATATGATAAGATGCCATGGTTATATGAACCACTGCGTTCTGGTACTGTACTGTTTGTTTACTGTCTTTCTGGTGTGGAATCTGTCTTCACAGATTCTGCTGCTTTTGCTGAAATCTGCTTGAGGTCAGATAAAGTTATACTCGAAGATATGATGATCTCTTATAATTGCTGTCCCAGACAAATAAATATTATTTGAATCATATAATAGCCATCAGATTTTACTAGACTTCTTACTATGGAAAGCCAAGAAGAGTTGCCTTGTTCTTATTTTAAAGGAATGTGAGGGAAACAGAGGCAAACTCATCACTGTTCAAGCTCTCTAGCTTGAAGATAATTGAGGTATGTCTGTATGAGTTGATGTTACTTTTGCATTTACTTGTGCTGTTATTTTTAAACAGCAATGAAGACATAGCCTGCGTGATACAGGCGAGCTATTTTACCTCCCGTTTGCTGTTCTTCATCCCCAGTCCTTTTGCTCCCCTTTTTAGATCCCACGTACAGTGCCTGAGACCTGTTTCACTAGGCTAGCAGCTCCATTAAAATCACTAGGGTTTGTGTCTCCAAACAGCCTGGGCAAACACTCTGCTTTGCAGGGTCAGGATTGATGTTGCAGGGAAAGTTGTTCAGCAGCTCATCTGGAGCTAGCAGAATGAGGCTGCAATTTAATCTGAAGGCCTCCAGGTACTACTGAAGTAGAAATGACATGAAGGATGGAAAGGGCATACAAAAAACAGGTCCACCTACTACTTCCCCAAAGAGGGATATGGTCTGAGGGATCTGAATATAACTTTGTTCTCTTCCAAATGTTCTCTTTGCTTTCTTCCCCATTATAAACATCTCTTTGAGCTCTTTTGTGAATATGATCCTTGGCTGCAACCAACTCCTTTCATGCACATATCAAGCTACTTGTACCTTCTTCCTCTTCCACCCTCCTGTACAGTGAGTTTCCCATGGCAGATCCACCATTCTCAGGAAACAGTACTCAAACTGTAAAATAAAGAACAAACAATACTCTTTAGCATGCCAAGGTTTTACAAAATACTCTCAAAAGAGGTTTATTTAATTGTAATATTTTATTTTTCATAGAGAATAACTATAACAGCGCACTAAAATATAGCTAAGAATTACACTTGCTCTCATAACTTATTAACCTAGTAGGTCTACTTAATGAATTTACCACGGTTCTATGTTTTTTCACAAACCGTTGGGTAACTATGAATTTAATTGTAATTAGCAAAATTATCTCTTACAATATACAATATTATTCCTTTTAAACTTTACCTGTGATATTAAAAAATTACTGTCCCCTACAAATTAAGAAAAAGACATTTTGAATTTGTTCTTCTAATATAAGATCTGCCCAAAGTAAATTCTGATTATGCAAAATACCTCTGCTTGGAGCAACAGAAAATCAGAAATAGCAGTTTCTACAAAAGAGTTTGGTGCTCTGAAGAAGGGCATCAAACCAGGCTTCTTTTCCTAGACTGAAGATCATAGGGGCAGGAATGTGCCACCACAGGCATCAGTGAGAGAAGGGATTAAATTTTTTTCCTCAGGGTACTTTGGACAGGAGAGAAAGAAGGAAAAAAAGAGGGCACCCCTGGGCAATTACACAGAATTGGGTTATTTACTACTGGAGATGAGGCTTGGTTTGAAGCCAAATGTTCACTGGAAGAGAACGTAGAGGGCAGGAAGGAGAACTGATTAACCACCTATGGACAGTATTAAACAAAAAAATGTTGCAAAGACAATGATTGGAAAATCCATGAAGGGTAGGAGCACCAAACTTCAAAACCCAACTGGTAAAATTCTTTTCCATTTAAGGTTTCTTTAATTTCTTTTGAATTATCCTGTCATAGCAATACTGTCAACATCCGACTGGAGTCAATGCACAGAAATTTAGCTTCTGTTATTAAAAAAGGCAAAAAATGGTTCATTGTCAGTATGCTTATTAGAGAAGAATGTTTCACTTACTTACAAATTAGCTGATACTTTTCTTAATGACTTAGATAGTAGTAAAGCTCATTTTAAAGACTTTTTTGTTTTTTTACAAAACAACAACAATCAAATGGAAGTGACAGCAGTCAGAATACAAAACCTACCATGGAAATGAGAATTTCCTAATAATGTGTAGATGTTGAAAGCACAGTTTATGTCTTTGGACATATTACTACAAAATTCATCATTGCTGAAGTATCATTTTGATGACATTTTGTAGAATAGCTTTTCATTAGCAGGATGTTTTGTTTCTTTTGCTTATTTATTAGTTGTGTGGTTTGGTAGCAACTATTGTAAAATATTCTGCAGAAGAAAGTATCACATATTTTCTTATTTTTTTAGTATTGGAAGAAAACATAAATGAGGGTCTTTCTCCTTATGAGTTGTCTATTGTACAACTAATATTCAAAATAACAAATTAACTGACATATCAGTGGTCCCTCTTGGACTGGGTCCCAGGGAACCCCTCTCTAGCATTGGCCAGTTTCTGAGGCTAAGAGCTCAGCAGCAGAATGACTTGCCTTAGACAAAGCTTCCTCCCATCTATGTTCTATGGTTTATGCCTGGAAACACAGGGTTCTTTTCCCCTCAAAAAAAAAAAAAAAAAAGCAAAGCAAATATACAATGTCATGGGATGCATCTGTGGCCACTCTCAAAAACTCTGTAAAATATCTAATTTTGTCTCACAAAGTTCTCTGGCCTTACTGTCGCCATGACAACACATTTCAACAGATACCTTCATCAGTATAAATGTGTCACTCATCTACTAATTATCTATTTCTGTGGAAACAATTTATCGAAGGCAAGTTAGGTAGCAAATGGGAATTGGAAGTCGGTGCGGTAAGAAGTAGACATTAACCAAAAAAAAAAAAGAAAAAAGAAAAAAAAAAAGGATCCAAACACATCTGAAATGCAGATGGAGTTTAATTTCTTTACTCAGATCCAAACACTAATTTCACTTCTGTAAAAGACTGAAGAAGCATTCAGCCTGAATATACTCAGACTTTGGAATGAAAATTTGAAATTCATGCATATAGGATTTAAACTGTTGTTCCTACAAGGTTAAATCAAAATACTTCAAGTTACTTTCAGGAAAGCATTACTTTGTTGAACACTGCTGCAGTGATTTCAGCAACGGTAACAAAGAGAATATTCATGCATGGCTGCAAACGTTTTAAGATCTACACAAATTATGTGCAAAAATGATTGAGAAGAGAAACACTTAAACCAAACACATATAAATGCTGATCTTCTGAGAATAGCCGGACACCTTTGAGTTATGCCTGAATGACATTGAAAGGAATATATTGTAGAGGTCCCCTCCTTCTCATATGGCAGAGTGTTCTTTGGCATTCTAGGCTGTTACCTCTCAGCCTCAAGTAAGTTAGGCAGCAGCTTTTGATGTACTTTTAAGGATATATACATGCATAGAATTACATAAGTAGCCAAGTTACGTACAATACAGGCCACGCCTTGATCTAGATTCGGCTAAGTAGTGCTGGCAGGAAATAAAACGGCAGGAAAACCATCAGAAGTGGCAGACAAAGTACAGGTTTCCAGGAGAACAAATGGTAAAATGAACTAATCTGCAGTCAGCAAAACAGATATATTTGCTTGCTTTATTTAGATTCACCTGAAGACTACCTGAAATACCAGGCTCTCAAGTTTATGCTGATTCTTTTTAGTTGGCATACCATCCCCATGCAAAACCAAAAAAAAATTTGTTTCTTCATAAGTTTATATACCATAGCCAATAAATTGCTGCCCAGTCAATGTCACTTATTTCCTCCTAATTATGAAATGCTAAATAAAGCTGTCATTCTCCCCCATAAGAACTTTTGCTAGCCCAACCCCCAAATTTACTAATCAAAGGATCCTTAACAAAACTGCTTCTCTTTTTCCTAATCAGTTGGTTTCAAAACAAATTTATCTATCCCTTTCCAGACAATCTATTCTGACCCCAATTAAAATGTTCAGTTTTGTCCCCTATATTCAGCAGTGCTCGGCCAGTTCAGTCTGTCAGTTCTTCCAGCCCCCCACCCCTCCTCACACAATTATATCCACAGCTGCAAGTTCCCAAAGGAGTCAGTCTCCAAAATTCTCATCTATGGAAACTTTACTCATATAAGTAGTTCTATGCAGGAAGATAAAACTAGGATACCAGCTGTCAAGAAGTAAGTGGAACTGCAATCACCTTTAAAAATATATATACTGTCAAACTACATAGGTTCTAAATAGCATTTAGCATCCTGAAAGCATGGCAAAATTAATCAACTAGAAGAAAAAGGTCTCTATTAAAATACCAGACAGTGTAAAAGAAACTTTTCAGACCTACACAGAAATGACAGAAAGGCTGGTATCTCGGAGGAAATAAAACCACAGACTTCCACTGTTTAAGAACAAAGTATGACAAGCATGAGCAGCAGAGAAAATGTCATTAAAGTTCTATGTGGGAAAAGCTCTAAGTGTGTATCAATCAGGATAATATCAGTGGGAAAATGGCTTCAAACCACCAGTGGCTAAAACAGCAAGGTATACTTAGAAACATATGCTCACCTTGAAAATTTAATGCCGAAAGGAAAAGATTTAAGTAATCAGTTTGCATGCTTAGTGATTCCCAGAAAGCTTTTCAGCCTATCCTGTGTGAAAGTGTATGCTGGGGCATCGCTATGGCTCTTGCTGTCAGGGTGTATTCTCATGGAAATTTCTAACTGAATCACTCAGTGGGCACATTTACATGGTAAAAAGCTGTAGAAAAATCTCCCAAAGCCAGAAGAAAGTTATACTGCCAAAACCGTTAAGCCCTAAGTGGGTTTCCAAATAAAATCCAGTTGCTCTATTGGGTGCCACTTGAATGAGTCAACAATAAACTAAGGCACCAGTTAAAAAAGGCCTTTTTAATATGGAAAAGTATCTTTCAGTTTCTGAAACAGGAATCCCCTTGAGAATAAACTGAAAGGTGAGACTTGTGAAAGGCTTTGTCCAGTTTCAGCCCAGTGCCTTTCATATGTTTAGAGATGCATTCTACTGTTGCTGCATATCAAGTTTGTGGCTTTAGTGTGGTTTTCATCAGTTGCACAGAGCAAAAGAAACATTTCTTTGGACTTTAGACAGCTTTTTAACATTTTCTGTATTGTGACTAACCTTCTAACATACAGACCCATTCATGGACCACTTTCACTCCCTCTCTTGTTAACCTCATCTCATGCCTTTTCCTTCAGAAGTTCATCTGTTTGAGTATGTGAAAAGTACTCACAGAAGGTAAGATTAAAATGAACTTCCTTCAGTGAAGGGCTGTTCTGGAGGTTGTAATTAATTTCATACAGCAATGAGTCTTTGGAGGCCCACTGGTATTTCATAATGATCTTCATAATTTGTTTTGATCCGTAGCTTTCTCCAAGTACTCTTTATGTCATTGAGGTAGAGAAGACGTATTTATTCTAAAAGCCAAATATCTGGGGTGTATGGTTGACATATTATTGATGGTGACTTCAGGAAGTAAAAAAAAATCTGTGGTAAGAGGAAGTATGTACAACCTCGTTGTTTGTGATGAATGCTACAAGACCTTGGAGTTGTAAATACATGCTAGGCTAAATTCTTTCTTCTATAAAAATATCAGTAAAATAGCAGATGCAAATCTGAATCTTAAGGAATTCAGTTACTTGAGCTCACCAAAAAATTCCAGAATATGATTTCAGCATTATTAAACAGCTGTTAAAGAATTGGCCCTCCTGCCCTTTACCTCTAACAGGTATTTTATGTAAGAATATTTTCTCTTTGGTTACTTGAAAAGTGAGAGCATTTAATATCTTAACAAGAACTACCAGCTGCTAAAACCTAACATGAACAACTCCCTTGGTCTGCTGAGGTTCACCCTTAAAGACCAGAACTGCAGACTTCCACTGAGCTTTTGCCCATGTGATTCTGTGATTCTCCCCGTGATGTTTCATGTGCACTGTGATAATATTTCAAATGTGTTAACCAGGCTGCCTTTTTGTCATGTTTTACCCAGTTAGCAAGGTTGTACTTGGAGGGATGGCTCCTAGAAGATGCAAGACATGGCAACATTTGAAGCCTAGTCTGATGTTTGAGAAGGGGACAATATTTGCAACAAACACACATTTCAACCTCCCACATCCTGAAAAGTGCTAAAACCTCTAATTTCCTATTAAATGGAAAGGTCCCTATGCAATATCACACTCTCTTATACTTAAAAATATATATTTAAATGCTTATTTACAACCTTTTCTTTTCATATATAAAAGAACATTTTCCACCTCATACCAAAGTTTCCCAGCTTAGACCAGCCCTACCATGGAGATTCAGAAGGTGGAATTATTTTCATTAACTCACGCCTTAAAAAAATGCATCAGACTGGTGTTGGGGGCACACATTATGCTGGTGGAGACTTTGTCTTTTTGTTGAGACACAGAGCAAAAATTCAGTTGCAGTCGTGGTGGCCTTAAATTCCACCTAATATTCCATTTGATTACAACTCAGTTCTTTATAATTCTTTGCTTTCTGTTTAAATGCTTTGTTGCTATTTAAATTTTCCATTTATGGAACATAAAGTCTGACAAACAACAGCAAGAATATACATATACTGAATATATGAAAAGAGCCATATCCATCCTCTTTAGAAGCACAAATAAAATCCACTGCCAGATCTTCTCGATATTCATAGCAATATTTGAAAAAAAACCCACCCATCTGCCATGAAAGGAATTTCTCATGTTGAACCTTTCCCAGTCAAACAGGGTAGATGGATAATAGCATTGAAAACAGGGAGTGAAAAAGGGGCTAAGTTTTAAATAGCATTAAATGATAGCAGCATATAGACAAGCTTGCTTTAATTGGTCAGCCACCATTAGACAATTTCAAAAACTGGCAGTTAACAGTGTTTTTCTTACATTGTGGTATTTGAAGGACATTGATATACACATCAAACAGAATTCAGGGCGCGCATTGTGGAAGTGCAAACTGAAGCTTTATATGTAAGCTAAAGTTGGAATTCAATCCCTTTATCATACATGAGACATACAGGCTCTCTTCTACCAAATTTCCACTCATTTTGAATGAAGAATGAATTTTCTGAGTATTTACAGGTAAACCTGTTCATTAAAATCTAGTCCCTAAACCAAAATTGTCACATACTCTACACCAAAGATTTAGCGTAAGTCAAATTGCATAGCAAGCTTGCAATGCTTGTGTTGTTTTATTACTCATAAAATTTAGCATTAAAGATATAAAACTCTAAATTTCTTAAAGGGGTCCTATTAAAGACAACCAAAAAATAATCCCTTTTTTCCATGGAGGGCATGAACAAATGTACATTCCCAAATCTTGACCTTTATTCTCTTGTTATACACCTGCTTTAACCTTCCTGTTGCTTTATCCATGTTTCACTATGCACAAATGTGCATATATGAGCATACGTATGCCCAAATAACAACTTCCTTCTGCTTTCTGTGGCCACATCACCTCACTTGAAACTATTTCAGCCCGAATTCTTTTATCTTCCTGAAGTGTGACCCTTATTGAAATAATCATTTTTGCCATCATTTTTAAGAGCTAGCAGTTCACCAATCAGCAGAAGCGGCTGCATAACCTCTTCTCCAGGAGAGAATCACAAAGGCTATCTCCCAGTGATCTAAGGAAAATAACAGAAATGGATGTCCTTCTAAAATACAACCTCCTGAAAGCAAGTTGGTAACTTCAGTTGTATTATTGACAATAGAAGATGACAACCATTTTGAAAGATATTTCTCTGTATACAACCTGTAAAACAACATTGTTTTCCTGAAGAGAAAACTACTGGTTAGAGGACAACAGGGAAAGACTTAATGTATCTGTTCAGGTGGCTTTGTTGTCCTGTTTTCACATACTTATGATGAAATGACAAATTTCTCCTTGCATGGGAATTGCAGGATATCTTCCCCTAAATTTTTGTACAGCAGTGATACACGCTAATTAGAAACAAATGGAAGTCCTTGAAAATGAAGAAAGGCTCCTTAACCCAAGCAGCTAGTTACCGAATCTGCCAACTGTATTGTTAAAACATCATATGCAGTCTTTATAGAAAAGCTGTGATATACCAAAAACGATAAACTAAACCCAGTTGCTTTACATTTTATATATTTTACATTTGAAATATCAAGAAATATTTTTAATTCTTTTTTAATGCCATCTGGAAGGGAAAGAGTGGGTAAAAAATGTAATGCAACACACTTCTAGGAAGAAAGGTAAGAAAGATTTGGAAACAGACTTATAATGAATGCTTTAAAGATGAAAGATAATTCCTTCTAGCTAAGTTCTGAATGCTTCAGCTTCCATAAAAGGGAACAATAAACCTCTGGCAAATATGCTTGGGAAGATGTGACTAAGTGAAAGAGTTTGCATCTGGAAAGAAATTTAGGATGTTGCAGTGCTTTGAAGATAAGAAATCCCAACATAGCTGCAGGTACAGTTGATCCCTGGGGGGACTTGCTGCCGAAGGTTTGGAGGGGGAATAGTGTCTCCTGCCAAAGCGTGTAGAGAGGGTGGAGGCTGGTCCTGCTGGTACCAGGCTCTGGGGAGGAATTCCCCTCCACAGGCACAAACCAGTACCCCTCCTGCAAGGGCAACTAACAGCCAACACCCACTTCTAGGCAAACGTGCTACAAAATCCAGCATACTAAGAGTCTTTTTTTCAATATAGTTAATGAGTCCTTTGTGACACTTTTAAGCAGCCACAGGATTTCAGTCAGGACTGCAGAGTAATTTTTTTAAATGTACATAAAACTCCACTCCTTTCCCAAGGATGGCAGCTGTTCCCATCCCAGCCAACAAGAGCCACAGAGAGAGGAGAGGAGAGGAGAGGAGAGGAGAGGAGAGGAGAGGAGAGGAGAGGAGAGGAGAGGAGAGGAGAGGATTGATTTGTTCCTTGTATCAAAACATACCATTTTACACTGACTTCAGTACTTGGAAAAACAATTAGTGTTAAAATAAAAACCGAAATTTTCTGAGAAGTGAGAGGTTTATGATATTCATTGACTCCTAAGTGGTGCTTCAGGTGTCAGACTCAGTGTAAAGCTACAGATATTAGTTACTGTGCAGTAAGCTACACTAGGGATTCATGGTGTGTTAGCTACTCCACTGAAATTTCTCAAGTTTTCACTTTGCAAATGTTTACCCTACAGCAAATGTAAGGAGTAAGTTATCTTACTTATTTGCTTTGGATAGTAGCATGCACACAGTTATTTCAAAGTAACTGAATCTGTAAATTGCTTACCCTGTGGTGAGTTGTTCATGTAGCAACACCTGTAACTCAGTGTATTTTGGAATAGATTTGGTAGTTTGTCTGGTCGAGGTCACTCAAAAAAGGTTGATCTAAAGAAATAAAATACGTTTATTGTGGCTTTGTTAAATCACATTAAACTTGAAGTAGTCATCAAGAACTTAAAATATTCATTTAAACTTAAACTGAGCTTCATTTAGTTTAGTTCACTTCCAAGATAAGACCAGATTTAACACTATATAGAAATTGTTTCACTTACCTAAAGTGAGACAAATATCAGATGAAGTAGCAACTCTGAGACAAAACACTTTACAACTAGATCATTTTGTCTCCAGGACTTACCTTTTAATTCTTATTTAATCTCAGGAACCTTTAAGGCTTCTCCTAAAGTAGGTTTACCTGCACTGCACTAGGACATTTATTTGATTACTGAATAACTAGCGGCAGCCAATAATGCTGGATAAAAGCTAGCAGGACAATAACCCCTATGCTTCTTCCATCTTTCAAAGGAATGTCTTCACTGTAGAAGAGTAAAACTTATATTCACCAGCAACACAATCAATATTTGAAAATTTGCCAGTCTTTTAACATTAGATTTGCTTAGGGCAAAGCAGAAACATCCAAAGTCTGCAGCAGAAATGTGTGTAGTGTCCTCCAGTCTTTAAGAAGCGTGTTAACTACCTTAAGTTACCCGGTGACCAATTAACTGATGATAGAAATGTCTCATGAAAAAATGCTCTTCATGGTACATTGTGAAACTATTTGCCACTAGAAACTTTTCCTCTGCAAAATGTATAGGTTTAAATCTCACTGAAGCATAGAAAAACTTAAAGAATTGCTTTGAAACACAGCTAAGTCATATTGTGGAGGGTAGGCAACAAGACATTAACAGAGTTTATCAGTATTTCAATGTAAGCTGCTCTTATCCAGCACAAGTAGCTGCAGGGACAGAGCCCAAGTTTCGGAAAACACACACAGATATATGCACACACATGTGCAGGCACACACAGTCATAGATGCGCATAGACATGCATGCAGGTACGCACACATGTGCCCACACGTGCACAAATGTGCACGACCAAAAATGCACAGAGACTCACACTCACACATGCTCACAGACAGATCCAGTCCAGGAAGGCAGCAGACTTTCTGGACCTGCCACAGAAGAATCCTGGACAACATCCAGTTGGCCTAAAATCTCAGAACAGCAGAAAACTATGATTCCTTTTGTCCCAAGAAAGAAAAAAAAAAAATTACAGAATGAGACACTTGTTCTTCCCATTTCTATACTATTTCTAATGGCTGTCCCAAGGGATTTTTTTTAAGGATCTCTGGGTATGCATCAGCCTGCACAGTTCCTTCCTTTAGTATTCTTCTTTTCAGTATCCAAAAAAAATTTATTTGCTTTGCCTTTGGCTGTGGTTTCTCTTCTCAGCGGAAAACTGAATCTCATGCCAAACCTACTGCCCAACACATAGGTCAATAAATGCGAAGTGATGCTGCTAATGACACTGATATGGAGGGGCTGAAGGAGCCCTTCTGCCATGCTGCTGGGCCCCTGAGCTCAGAGGTGCAGCAGAAATGGCAGAAATGGGGAAACCATTGCAGGAATAGGGAAACTGCGGCAGAAATGGGAAAATGTGGCAGGACACAGCAGGCACCACAGGAGGAGTTTCAGTGCTTGGGCAGACGTCACTGCCTCTGCAATCAGGCCTGATCTTTCCTAGGGAAAAGGCAGAGTGCTAGAGGGAAGCAGCTCCTGGGTTTGACCCACGGCATTACCTTGACCTAGACTGTCCAGATTTCACGGGGACAGCAGACAAGATTAAATACTAGAGAAAATTAATAAAATCCCTAGTTTAATTGGCAGCTACTACTGGTATTAAATAGATCCTCTTAAAGAACAGTGTTTCTGAATCACTAAGGTTCAAATATAATTGAAAATGTGCTTATGAGAAACATTTTTTGCAAAGCCTGTGAAACTGTGAGGATTAGGTTGAACTATCCAGAGTGATCAATATCTTGCAATCGCATTAAGGCCTCAGGCAACAGGGGCCCTCGTTCCTCCCTATTTCCCATTTTCTGTTTTCTGTTTCTAGGCACCATCATAGGCAGACATGAACAGAAAATGAATTTGCTACAAGCTAGTAGCATTGTAAGTGGCTTTGATATAAGTGGAACAAGGGTCGGTAACTTCTAAGCTCCAGTAGCCTGATAAGAATATTAAGTCTACCATTTATCCCCAATGAGTACTTGATTAGCCATACAGTGCTCTGCTGACAGAGTTCACTAAAAATACATTATGCTAATAACACTCGAGTGCCAGCAACATTGGGAAAGCCCAAGTCTTAACACAAAGAATGAGTCATTGGGTTATTTACCTGGCAGATACAGTTAGGGGCAAAAATATGACTTCCTAGTCCTGTTTGCAAAGATACGAGTAGAAACAGAGGTGATTCCTCAAAGCACGTAAGGATTAGAAAAAATAAAAGGAAATACCCCACGTTGGCACACTGGCATGTGGGAAATAGAGACAGTTAGTTTTTCAGAGCAGGCAGCTGTTAGTGGGGACAACTCACGTATATGTATTTATCTTTGTCTAAACTACATCTTATGGCTATTCGCTAGTGTCTCTTTCTGCCTGGTTTAACCTCGAACGTGTTTCCTTTTTGCTGCGTACTTGGACTGTAATCGAGGATTCCCACTGTGCCACAGCTCCCGGCTGTTCCCCAGCCCACTGTCATTGCCCCGCTACTTGTGCTCCTGTTAACACAGCATTTGATCTCGTCTAAGGGAAGGATTTAGAGGCTGTCTCTCTTAGCATCAGCTACAGGTGTTACATACCCCAGCAACAATCCAAACCATACTTCAATGTATAGAAGGCAGTTGGGTGGAGAGGTTCATTGCTACTTCAGATTAACTCACTGAATCTTACAGCTTCTTCCAAACACTGAACACCCCAGTCCTCTTCACAGTTCTCCTGACGTCTACCATGGCTGCCAATACGCAATTAGCAACCCGCCTAGCAGGCCTCTGGACTCCAGACAGAAGACAGACGCATTCTGCAGCCGACTGCCTGGCTGCCAGCTATTGCACAGGCAAATTGGTGTACAGTACTTGGCCATGACTCATGGCAAAGGCAAGCAATCATTTCACAGACATACAACTGAGAGGTTTTCAAAAAAGGATCAAGCTTGGGAAAAAAAAAGCACAATTAATCTGGCCATTAGAGCTGGTCAAACTTTTTTTTTTCCAAATCTTTTACTGGCCAAAAATGCTTTTTAAGCCCAGCCAAAATTAAGTCAAATTTGCCAAACAGTTTCAAAGAACAAAGATAACATTTCAAAAGGCAATGGAATGTGTCTTCAACATAAAAAGATTTGATTTTTTATATATTTTAGAGGTGCCATAAAAATATTTTTAAGAGTTGATAAAAGTTAAAACCAAAAGATTTGCTTTAGAATGTGCAAAACATTTTGGTGTACCTGAAACATATCTTTATTTTTAGTGCTTCATTTTGCCCAGAAAATGGAAGAACAAAAAATAACTTGGGACTCTACCAATTTTAAGAAATGTTGACAGTGAGCCAAACCCCTCAGCTACTCACAGTCAACTATTGCAAGCCACCAGACTGTTTAACTGCAAAGGTACAAAAGAGCTAAGTAATCTGATCTATTGTAGCTGCTTGTACATGAAGTCGTAATGTCAGAAAGGTCCAGTCAATGGAGAAAAGCAAGCACTTCCATGCCACAATTTGTCTCACGTTAATGTAAATGCCTAAAATAGGTCAGATGAATTATGCCTTAAAAATGCCCATTTCTCTTCACTGACTAGAGGGGAAACACAGGTGACTAGTGCTGGTGTAGCGTTCTACCTTACCAATGCCGACAGTGGGGTGAGATTAATTTCTGCACTTGAATAATTCACCAAAAAATTAAAATTTTGATGTGAAAGACCCAAAACATGGGGCCAGAAACTGGAAGGACTGACCAATGGCAAGGACATAAATTCTTGTTGGTGACTCTGGCATTCAACATTTCATGTCCTACTTCTTCTCCTGTGTTTACCCTTTTTTCTCACCTTTTCTTCCCTTTAACCCTCTCATCTTCTTTTTTTTTCACCCATATTCTGTCTGTCTTTCTTCAAACCACACAGCTTGATAACTGTTTTTTAGAAGCTACTGTTGACAGTGTCCACCTGCTTCTGTCATCTGCTTGCTATCTTTCATCACCATTGGAAAATGAAAGAGGACACTTTAAAAACCATGAGCACTTATGCATAGTAGGGTATGGGAATTCTCCCAAACCGGCAAACTGTACTGTTGTCAGCAGGAAATTACATTAGATGTGGCTCCAAGGAAGGATTGCTCTGTTTTTTCAGACTTTAACCCTGAAATGCCACCTTCATTACCCTCCAGTTTTCAATGTATTGTCTGGACTCAGACCTCCCTTTGAAGTTTTGTTATGAAATCAAGTATTCCAGGAACCCTAACCTCAATTGTTTTGTCTCGCCCTTCAAGGACCTACTGTGAATTCCATATTCAATATTCCAAGTTTTACATTCATCTAGTTTCCTTGCAAGCGAGACAACAAAGTCCTTCGTGGGGCCTTAGAAGATTTTCCAGTTGGTCCAAATCTGGCCAACGGTTTCACTGTTGACTTCCACGTTAACAGGACAGTGAGTAAATTTGAAAAACATAACCCCTATACCTAAGCAGAAAAGAGTTGTGTGCAGAGTTATTAACAATGCTCTAGTTTGCATTCTTCATTATATATGCATATGTATATGTACACGTATATATATACAAACACTGCCTCCATCTCTTAAATTTCATTTCATTTTTATTTACAGCTTTCTGATGATGCCTACCATACCCTACAAAAATACAGTGAGGATGACAACAAAAATTAAGGGCAATCTATATTACTCCTAGCTGTAAAAAATCATGTATTTGACTACACCTCTGAGAAAAGAGAGCAATGCCTGTATCACCCCACTCCATAAAAGCAGTTTACAGGCACCAGACAACTAAACAGAAAATATAATTCCAAAGGAACCCACCTCACTCCTGGATGACTGAACTGCTGATCACTTTGTCTGGCTGTATGGAAAGTTAAAGCAAGCTGAAAGTTTTCAATTTATAGTGAATAGTGTACTTAAGTAGCAGAAAATTATATACTTACTGTTCCACTCCAATTGTGTGTGTTGTATGAAGTACGATGAACTCCAGTAAAAAAAGAAATGAAACCAGGTGGTAAATAATCAAACTATACTCTTCATTAGCCTTGGTATTTATTCTACCATTTTGCAAGCAATAAGAAGCTACATGCAGTGTTAGTGCCTTTTATTTCCTACTGTCCTTTGTTTTTTGCCATTTATACTATCAATATTTCCCTTTTACATTTTCCTTATTGTTCCTTTTTCCTCCCCTTTTTGGGATTCTGATATTGTTATTCACCAAATTTACTATCAGGTTTAAACACTCTTTGGTTTACAAAGTTAATTGTCCATCACTATAAACATGTCAATGTAAGTTCTCTAACTAATCATATGAAAGTCTATCCTGTTATCACCCTCTCTTTCCTGATAAATTCTCAGCTAATTCCAGGACTGTAGGACAGGGCAGGAATTTTTCCTGAGCGCTTATGAACCTGATTTTTGACAGTGGAAGGATACACTTGGATGCATACAAACTACATTTGAGGCAGAACAGTTATGGTCAGGTAAAATCCTGCCACAGATTTCTAAGAATTTCATCAAGGTAAGTGTACAGAGACTTCAGTAGATACTGAACACGAAGCAAATTAAAGACAGCAGAATGAAAGCAAACCATCATTCTACCTTCAGCTAAACATGTAAAATTACTTTTATGGAAATTGGGGACTTTGGCCCTTTTTTTTCGATTATTTAAAATCTCTCATCATCTGTCTTTTTCATAGTTCTGTGCTGTACTCTTGGCAATAATAGTGAGCATGTTAGACTCAGAAACAGTAATCAGTATCTGTTCGTACAAATGTTCTGGCCTGTTTTTTCTCATTACTCAAACTCCACACACAAGACATGTTTAGAAGCATAAATTGTTTTCCTACTGCGCTTCTAATTAACACTTCCATTAAGACCCAGGCAGAGAGCATGGAACATACTGAAAGAAACTGCTGTTTACAGAAACGGTGATAAAATGTATACAAATATGTCCTGCAAAGTGCAATCAAGCCAGCTTGCGTGACATGTGGATGTGTTTCTCTGTGTATGTAGGCACAAACAGATGTGGTACACTCACATGCAAGACTAATTTGTTCATTAACATTAAAAAAACTAGATGAATAACAGTCCATTAATTTTTATAATTACTTCTTGCATGCCCATATCACTGCTCAATTTAGTTTCTGAAGCCCTTGGTAGCTTCAGATTGGCTCCTTAGCATGATCATACTGGATACTTCAGTTACCTTCCACTGGTTTTGCAGTTACTAGACAATTTGCAGATTGGATTTACTTGGATTTTTGTATTTATATGCTTTCTAATGGCCTCCACCCTTCTTCTTACTCTATGTGAAATTCGAATTAACCTTAAATGAAGATAAATAGTAACAGTTTAGCTTTTTTTTTTTCCATCTTGAAAGGCAGAATGAACTGATCAAATGGTTTGCTAAGCATCATAAATAGTTCTGGATTTCTAGAAAGGCTGATTTATGCCTTTGAATAAAAACATGCATAATCTTGTCGATTTTGCATATATTCAATATGAAACCAAGTGAGAAAAAGCTCCAAGCAGCTGTAACTGAATTTCAGCTCCAGAAATCCCATTGTGAGACTCAGGAGAGTCAATCCACAAGGAAAGACATTAAACAAATAGTCTTGTGACCTAAAGTGCAATAAGCTTTGCACTGTGAGAGCAAGTTTGAAAGCCTGACAATTAACTGTAACTCAGGGTTGGTGATAGGGGGATGTTGTTGTCTTTGTTTTTAATTACATTTTATTGAACAACTAAGTGATAAGCATCAAAAGTCAAGATTGTCTTGGATCATCAAAGATGGGGGAGTTTGTTTGTTCTGTGAATTCAGGCAAACTAAAAGAGCTTTTCCTGTGTTTACCTGAGTAATTAATGAAAGACCAAATTGCTTTTGAGCCAGCAGGCTGCAGTTAATTGGAGTTATGTGCATTCAGTGAACTTAGTGATTTGGAATAAAAAAGATTTACAGTGTAGGTGACAACCCTTTTCAGGGAAATATCGCACCAAAGGCTGAATATTAGAAGACAGCTTCCAGATGATGTAATTTATGTGGAGAGCTTTCTCTTTCAGTTAAAGTTTGAAAGTGGAAAAAGTAGTGGGTTAACTGAGCAAAATGCTTGGAAAAAGTTTAGTTAAATAACAAGTTTAAAAAGTGAGATTCAGACATTCAGCCTATTGCTATTATTTTTTAACTGGTAAGATCAGTGAATTCAGAGAAATTTGCCAGTCTACGCTAAGGAAAATTGTGTTTGCAGGGACAGACATGTCCTGTTCAGCCTGCTGAACATGAGCCGGCAGTGTGCCCAGGTGGCCAAGAAGGCCAACGGCATCCTGGCCTGCATCAGAAACAGTGTGGCCAGCAGGAGTAGGGAAGTRATTGTCCCCCTGTACTCGGCACTGGTGAGGCCGCACCTTGAATACTGTGTTCAGTTTTGGGCCCCTCACTACAAGAAGGACGTTGAGGTGCTGGAGCGTGTCCAGAGAAGGGCAACGAAGCTGGTGAAGGGTCTGGGGAACAAGTCTTATGAGGAGCGGCTGAGGGAACTGGGACTGTTTAGTCTGGAGAAGAGAAGGCTGAGGGGAGACCTTATCACTCTCTGCAACTACCTGAAAGGAGGTTGTAGCGAGGTGGGTGTCGGTCTCTTCTCCCAAGCAACTAGCGATAGGACAAGAGGAAATGTCCTCAAGTTGTGCCAGGGGAGGTTTAGATTGGACATTAGGAAAAATTTCTTTACTGAAAGAGTGGTTAAGCATTGGAAGAGGCTGCCCAGGGAAGTGGTGGAGTCCCCATCCCTGGAAGTATTTAAAAGACGTGTAGATGCAGCGCTTAGGGACATGGTTTAGTGGGCATGGAGGTGTTGTGTTGACGGTTGGACTTGATGATCTTACAGGTCTTTTCCAACCTTGATGATTCTATGATTCTATGATTCTAATTCCTGAAGTTATTACCATGCCTATTTTTCTAATATATCTCACTAAGGACTGGAGACATATTGTGATGCTCTTGATCAGTTGTAGTAGCATCTGCTGTAGATCTACTGTTATTATCAAATAATAGTTAAGACAATTTGCTTTTAAATGTACTGCTTAAAATGCCAAGAATTATCAGCATTTGTAATCCTGTTGGTTATTTATTTTATTTTCCAGACCTGCCTGAATGTGTTCACCAAGGTGTTCTTAGATAGAGCTATGGTGGTACTGGGGATCAAAGACTGCCAATGGACAAGCCTGCTGGGCTAAAGGACAAACAGAAAAGATGTCCCCCTTCTTCCTGATGAATGCTGTTAAGTTAAACAGACAAGGTTCTTCTTGCCTTTTTGCTTGCTCTAATAAACCTAGAGTTATTTTCTCTTCTTTCTCTCAATCAAAGAATTTTTCACTTATGCAAGAACAAATTTCAAATAAAGATTAGGAAGTGTTCTTCCTCCCTTGCTGAAGAAACTAACTTTTAGGTACATACACTCTTTCTTGGATCTAGTTCTCACCAAATAACAATGAGCTGATCAGACCTCAATCTCAGTACACCTCATGAATTTGTGCACTGAATATTCCTCTTATTAGTCTGGAAGATCTGTCAAATTCAACTTTTTCTCCTTCACTCCTTTTTTTCCACCAAGGTTGAAAACAACCTGAGTTCTTTCACTAAATAATTGCATTATTGTAGGATAAATGAATTCTCAGTCACTTCCTCTTCTCTCTGATCTGTGCCCAAAAATCCTTTATCCAGATTTCTTGGAGTTCATTATACTGTTGACTGGTGGATATTTCCATATATTTTTAATAATAAAAAATGTGAAATGGCACGGTTGTTTCAATTTCACATGACTTCAGATGGACTTGTTTGCTTTATATTATATTTTTCTGAAATAAGAGAAGATAAAAGATATTTGTTGTTCTCTGCTTTTAAAAATCATACTTTTACTCAGTCTTCCAGTAATGATTTTTATAGACTTCTTTGTTCAAAGTCAATAATCGTACTTCTCCCTATCTCCCTTCCTTCTTTGTCTTCCTTGTCCTTTTCCAGTAAAAATGCTGATGAGCTGCACTGGTGTTTCCACATACTTTCAAGCATAAAGTGTAATCAAAGTAGTATGTAAAATCTCATTGTCATCACTGGGTTAGGGATCAGGCCTGAATGCCTTTACCCTGAGCCCTGCTACTGAAATGTCTGCAACACTTTGTGGGAGGTAGCAAGATATTTCAACAGTTTTATTTTTAGCTTATCTGTTGGGACTAAAATTGTGCAGTGCATTAGAAAACTTCTTTCAGCTTCAAGTGCTGTGGGTGTCTGCAGAGGCTGCAGTATAATCTGTGTTTAAGTTGTTATGGGCTAGATTCCCAGTGGCTTTCTTTCTAATTTGATAAACCTAGAGATCCATTATATTTTAATATACAGTTCATGAGTTAATAGAAAAAGCTGGCTCAAATTAGTAATAAGGCACACATTTCCACACTGGACTTTAATAATTTCAGATGACTGGATATTTACAAAAAACCAGAGCTCTATAGGTTTCGCAAGTTGTGCTGTATGCGAGAAATAGCATAGGCCCATAGGCTGCCATTTTTTTTAAACAGAGTTCTCCATTGAAGTCAATGAGGAACTGTACTCAAAAACTGGACCTCTATTTTTGGTTTAATTCAGGGCAAATTCTGCCACACTTGCTGCCATTGAGTATGATGTTGTATTGTGAATAATGGTAATGAAACCCTGGGACTCCATGAGAAGAAGAGTTTCTCAGTGTGCATAATGTCAGCGGAAACTGGTCTTCCCCCCCTCCCAGTATAAAATGCTACAGAACAGGAGAATGGTACTGAATTCTTTGTTTTCACTGGAGTTGGCTGTTACTTTATACTTAAACCACCTAAATATCATATAGCCGATGGCAATTTAATGGAGCTTCATGAGCCACATACAAACAAGCTATAAAAATATATGTATTTGTATATGTATCTATAAAGACACACACAAATATCTGTATATGTGTGTTCTCACTGTTAGTTATTTGAATTGTCAAATTCCGTATTTCTTTCTTCCACTTACAAAACTGTTGAATCCAACCATGTAAGGCCAAAAGACTCAAGGTAACACCATTATTAAATGGAAAGCAATTCCCTAGTAATGACTGACATTCAGTAGCAGACATTTTGATAAATACAAATAATGTTATTTTCTCTGTTTATGTAAGAATAACAGCTTTCTTTTAGAGAGAAGGGAAATTTTCAAGGAAAGTACTGGTTTACTGCATAGTCAGTGGCTCTTCCACAGCCTTAGCAACACCTTTTATAGTTTAATTTTCTTTCCTTGTTTGATGGCTATTTTCATTACTTATTAGGATAATGTTGTAAAGTCACTGGTTATTCATTGCACAATTCTGTAAATTACATTAAATCACTGAACAAATTGTTAACAAAACAAAAGAAAAGGAAACACGCAGGCTTCTGAGTAATGCCATGTATTTCCAATGGAGCTGAGAAGACTCAGCTAAAAGCAATAAAAAGTCAGGGTAGAGAAAAAGAAATACATTCTGAACTGATTTCTTTTGGTTGCATTCATTTGTACTTACTTTATAGGAAGATGTAGTGAACAAATTTTCTGGGAATAACATCTTTGGAAACCATSAGCAAGGATACTCAAAACACTTTTCCCATTTCCTAGTTCAGAACAGCTACATACTGTATTGAACAATTATATTTATTAAATTTTGAACCATTTTAGAAACCCAAATATTAACAGCAGAATTCTGACAGTAAGGTCTTGTAGACAGAGAAATGTTTTACAGTTATAACTGGGTTGATACTCAGTTTTATCAGCAATACTATTCCTCTGAGGAGAAAGGGATTAATGCCGTTAGTATGACACATGTTCATAGGACTGTATCTGTATCACTACTTTTACCAGTATAATTATAACGGTTGTAGTGTGCACTATATTATTATTTACAAAGCAGGTTCACAAATTACATTTGTTAAATCAAGGAATTCAGAAAAAGTAGTAGATACACTGTGAATACTGAATATTTAAGCAGTCTGAAGAGCCAGATTTACTCTGAATAGGCAAATGGTTTTTGGAAGTCTCAGTGTTCTCAAACTACATGCAAAGAAAAGAGATTCAACTGAATAATTAAACATCATAGGTTTTTTATATAGAACTAATATTTGGTATTATTAATCCTGTGAATATATTATTTCCCAACATAACACTTCTGCAGAATTTATTGAATGTGTGTTTCTGAGCTCATGCAAGAAAATACATACACAAAGGAATTTTGCACTTTTCATGATCCAAAATCAATATTAAATGCAATGTGTTTGAATTCCAGGCTTCCACAGACAAGAGACTTCAAGTATTTCCTCTCCTGAAACTATCATGATCTGTGGAATTAACTGACAAAGTAAATTGTAACTTATGGAAATACTTCTTTTGTAATGATTCGTAACCATTATATTCTTCTCTCTGGTTTTACATGGAAAGGTACTTCCCATGCCACATATTGAAGGTATCTAGCCAGGCCAGCGGGGATAAATTCAAAGAAATGTAAACAGTACAATTCATAGTGTGATCTGTGGGACCAAAATCCCAATTCTGACATCCTAGGACAATAAAAACACAGACCAACTGATCCTATTGTCAGCTGGGCTCAACATTAGCATATCCCAAAGGGGAAAATAAGACTGCTAACATTTAGCTAAAATAGATGCAGAAATTCAATTAAAAATTGAAACCTTCACTGAATTGCAAGCCCATTTCTTGCCTTCAAAATGGAGGTGTTCTTTTGGGAAAGATATCAGTGTAATTTGGCTGCATAACACAGGAATTAGGCTCTGGAAAGATAGCCTGGTGTTACAAACTTCCTTGCACAGAGGGTAAGGGATGGATGGACAGGATAATGCCTCCAGCCCYGTGTGTTTCACCCTCCAGTCAACTACAAATGTCCATACATACCTGGCTACTTTAACTGGCCTGGCATAGAGCACACAAGATGGGATCCTGTGGGAAGGAGAGGAGAAGAGAGGAGAGGAGAGGGAGAGGAGAGGAGAGGAGAGGAGAGGAGAGGAGAGGAGAGGAGAAGGAGAGGGAGAAGGAGAGGGAGAGGGAGAGGCAAGGCGAGGCGAGGCGGAAGAAAGGAAGCAACATATGGATGATTAATTCCGGGCACAAAATCCAGCTAGCAGGCTCATTTTCTTATATGGTTTGTGTAGGCCTGTGTAGATAATTCAGATATCATAATGCCAAGTCACATAATAAATAAAAACCCAATTATACTCATCACCTCATATTTTGGCCAATGCAACATTTGGCCTCATTCCACCCTATGGGATCATTTTCATGTAAAACAAGCCAGAAAGTTTAGCAAAGGAGAAATTGTTCCTAGGATAAGAGATATGCAGAGCCCCAGATATGTGCCAAGCCCAGAGTTCCTTCAAAGGCATAACAATATGAGAAGTTACTCTTAATGTGATTTGGGGATAAATTATATTTGTTGCTGCCTGATTTGTAGTGTAGAAAGAAACAAGAGACACAAGGGGTTTCTCTCACACACACCTACAGATCCCAGCACATAATTTTGCTGCATACCTCCATAGCRAGCAAATGATGCTTCATAAGTTGTATCTAGAAAGGGAAAACACATGAAAAAGAACTTTTCAGTGCACCAAACAGTACAGGTGCAAACTATCCTGTGTATTTTCTGTACATTGAAAAAAGCACCAAAAAAAAAAAAAAAAGAAACAGGAAATACAGCTGTTCATTGCATTAACAAGCTGCTGGTAGCATTAGGCTTGATCCACAAGAACTGCATTGCATTGGACAACTTGTAATCAACCTGCTACCTGATGGAATTTGCAACCACATATTAGACATGAATGGTCTCTCCCCACCACAAGGAATCTCACTGAGGACAGAGTGTCCAGGAGTCACCAGGTGCCAGGGGCCAACCTAATCCAGTCACCTCAAACATCCTGAAGCATCCTTTTGAAGCTGTTCCCCTGTCCTCTAAATCATGAAATATTTGGGGGAAGAAGAACCAGACAATGCAAAAATGACAACTAACATACTGATAGCACTGTTGTCAGGGTAGGATTCAAGTCTCTGCTCCATCAAAAATAATTATTTTTTTTATAAAAAGCACAAAGGATTCAGCAAGACAGATCACAAGAGCCCTGAATCAGAATATGCTGCAATATGGCGATCAGCAAACTCCATCCAGTGTAGAAAACGTGCTCAAGTAACTGCAATATCATTTTACAGATGAGTTCTATAATCACTGAACTATTGGACAAAAAGAAGAGACCACACTATCCCCAGCTGTGCTTTCTGCAGATTTGGAATTGGTTTGACACTGCTTTCTGGATCAATTCCTCAAGTGACCTACACAAAGAAATACCTACATTTCCAAGTCTTGAGCTAGATAGGGGTCAATACTGCCCTCTGTTTTCCTTTATATTTGCAAGGATATKTCACCATGTTCTTCCAATGACAAAAGCTGTTTCTAAATCCTTCACATTAAGGAAATCCAATTTTTATTTTTAATATTTGCCCATATAAATGAGTTTCCTGAAATCTAATGGAGTGTAAAGGAAAAAGCTGTTCCTTCTCAGAAGCAAATTCTCAAATCATTTTTAATGTGTTATTATGGTACCCTATATACCAACCATATATAACAAACCAAATATTTAAAACCATTAAAATTTCCCATGTTACAGAATTTTAAAAAATTAAATCAATGCATTTGACAAAGGCTGTAAGGAGGAGAAAGCAGCCTGAAGCCTAAAGCTAGGAATCTACTAATTAAGATATGCAATAAAAATGTTAATCAAGTAAACTTAGGAAGGATGGGGGAAAGCGATTACATAATCCTCTTGGCACCGTACAGTGTCTCAGTGCTCTCACACAGGAAAATGATGAGTAGGTAAACAAGTAAGAGAGAAAAAAACCAGGTCCTTTGATTGTGGGCCAAAGAAGAAACTGTTCCAAATGGCTTCTCTAACCAACATTAACAGTTCAAGTAGAAAACATTCAGATCTAAGAGCTCTCTCTAGTGTGCCAGCCTGGGGATAGCTCACAGAAATTAACTAAGCAGCCTGAGAAACTGGAGTATTTAAGATGATTCTTGTTAAGTATGGTCATAGCGATGTCTTTTGTTACTGTATTTCTTTATAACTCTATTCCACCATTGCCAAACTATAAGTAATGAAGTTATTTGGTTCTGTGTCCTGTATTATAGATGTTTCACTGCTAACCAACAGGTAGGTACTTCATACTTCCATGGATCCTTAAAGCGAGGGCTTTGGGATTACACTTGTTTGTAGCCTTGTTGCCCAGTAAGTACGGTGTTGTTTGTAACAGGCTTTGTGCTAAGCTATTAACACAGAACTCAACAACTATCAGGCTCTGTCTGGACTTGTTTGGTTTAGCTGGAGCAATATTTAGTCTTGTTTAGCTGTAACAACAATTATCTAATAATCCGGTGACTGTTACCTACTTTGTTTTAGCTTGTGAATAACGGTATGGGGTAATACCAAGCAGTTATTCAGTGCAGAATGAACTATTTATGACTCTAGAATAAAACGAAGAGTAGAGGAGTACTGGCATGGGGTGATAGCAGGGGTGTTGAACCTGTGGGCACGGGATGACACCAGGCGCCCCAGGGCTATAAACATGTCACCAATGGTCAGTTAATGGTCATTAAAGGAATGCAACCATGTGAGCAGGGTAAAGTTTTAAGGATAACAAAGAGAACAATGAACACGTATCTAACATAAGTTAAATGTACTATACACAGTAATGTGGAAATGTGAACCAATGAAGAAGCAGCAGGGCATAGATCCTATTATAAAATGTATAAATTTACTGCAGACAGACCCAAAAGTGAGGAGGAAGGAAACATGTACATCGACATCACAGTTCTCCCAAAAAAGGACTATGATGCTGACGACTGGCTGTAATACTTCTCCCCCACCCTGAACCAAAGCCTGAACCTTAGGACCCAGAAACACAATGGAAGGATGACAGTAATACTGTTAATAAACATGGAGATACTAGATTGTTTGTGTACACTAATCTTAACTGTATATAATTTGAATCATAAATGTTAATACAATTGTAAGAGGACTAATGGTTATTCTTTGATCAATCTGTTAAGACTTAAATCAGAATAACAATAAAATCCCTGTTTGTGTATGATATGTACTTATTTTCCCTGTAACAAGATTCTGAGTGTAGCAAATAGGTGTGAATAAATGCCACTTACTCTGTAACCTGGATGCAACAAACTGGCAACACTTGCAGGATGCACAATACCCCAATGCATTTCTCTGGTGTTTCAAAAAGGTAAGAAGACACATCTCCACCAAGTTGTTGAGCCGTTTTAGGAGATAATAATAATATAAAGTCCATACATACAGAGAAAGCATCTTCCCAAATTACTCAAGAATCCCCTGGTCTGGAAGTAGGAAAATAAAGAAAATGAAAATTGAGAATCGTCCCAATTCCATAACAGATGTGAAATTGCTATCATTGGCATATGCAGCTCAAAGCATGATGCTGGACTGAGGACTGTTTAGAACTGCCTGTCTGTCTGTCACAAATTCATAAACCCAAACCACAGATCGGGATGYGCCCTTCTAGGCAGTATGCTAGGACTTTGGTTTTCTTCAGGACGGCTGCTCTTTGCTCAGGCAGATGGTAGGGCTTTTCCCCTCTGGGAGGAATTCCTTTTTTAACATGAAAAAGATTGGTGCTTAACATCCAAAGCAATGATAGTAGTTTTAGTTTTTCAGTACTATTAAGATTTAAAATGCTTACCAAATAGTACAAGCATACATTTCAGAGCACTTACTATCTTTTAATATAATTTACTTTTTCATTAGAAAGCAAAACAGTTAATCACAGCAATAGGCTCATTTCTGGCAAAAATAAACTCATTGGCACTAATTTTGATAAAGTTGTCTTGTTACATTACTAACACCATAGCTTTAAATTTCCTGAATTTTTTTTTCATTATATTTACACTGAATTATTTTGTCCAATACAAAGAATATTATGAATTAGGCTTAAAAATATTATTCAGGTTAGGTGTAAGTCACTCTGTAAAGCTCAAACACTGTATTTATTTATTACCTGGCTAAAGGTGCCTGCTGTTTTGGGCAGTATATTGTTCTGTATATTGATTTCAGAGAGATTGCCTTTATGAACTGTCTTAACACATCTCTCAATTCTATTACTTACTTTCCAAAAGAGTAATAATGATTTTCAATGTGCAATTTTGATTGCAATGGTAATACTTCTGTAGCTAATAAACATAATTATTAACATGTGACCTCTTGCCTGGAAAACCTCCAACAGTATGTGCAGTTTAACTTCATACAAAAAATTTGTGTGGCACCTGGATTATGAAAAGATTCATTTTTATACGAAAATATTCATTTTTGTAAGGTGTGGCAATGCAGTATCAGAATAATGAAGAAAGAATTATATGAATTGAACATGAATGTGTAATACCTATATGGAGATCACTTCTCATTACTTTTTTTTTTTTAATCAACATATTTTAAAGAAAAATATTTAAAGAGGGAAAARAAAAAAAAWAAATTTACATATTACATATATTGTAAAAAATCAAGAAAATTATTATTTTTGTATCCAAGCCAGTCACAGATGTATCTCTTCTACTAACATAAAAAAGGATACATCATAAAAGATATGAAAGTGGGGAAAAAAAAAAAATTAGAATAATATTTTCCACTTTTTTCCCTAGATATCAAAGTTGGCTATAATTATTGCCATTTTACAAAGAAGGTAGCTTAGGAACAGAAGAATTATTTGAATCATCTGGGTACAGACTGGTCTGGTTATTAATGCCCATTCAATCACCCTGGTGCACGAAAGCAGTTCAGAAAGTACATCTGAGCCATTGTACAATCTTAGTTTTGATTTTAGTATCTTGGCTTTGTTTTCAATGGCAATATATAAAGTTTTCTGTATACAGGTGGTGTTTTTCATGGAGTCTTCAAGTAGACATGGATTTCAGCACGATGCAGGTATTTCCAAAGCTGAAATACAACCCCAATAACATGCAGGTTGGGAACAAATCATGTATATCAAGGAGAAGTAAGGAGAATTAGGCTATAAATACACAGAAACGATGACAAACCTCTAACCCTTAACTGTGTACCACTACAGCCCAATACAATAAATTACTATGTCAATAAAACTGGATGGAACGTCAGCAAAAAATGCCTGTAAAAAGGAAAAAATTTATCTTCCCAAGAATATCAGTGACAAAGGAAAGGTTAAAACTGCAATGAACATGCCTTTTTTCCTTTGCAATCTGGAGTTTTAAAGAAAAAATGAAATTTACTCCACTCGATAGTCCGTGATGTATATAATTAAATAGAAAGGTTTTGGAGGATGCGATTTTATGGTTACCATAGCAACTAACACCTAGATGGTCCATATTCCTGTGCTCTTCTACCATAAAAAAAAAAMCAACAAAACACCTCTCTATGATCCACTTGAAAACAAATAGGTTTGTACTGCTCAAACTCCATTGTTCTTTGCAGGCATCTATTATCGCTTAGAATCAGGCTGCTGGGATAATCCTACTCTGGAAATATTCCAGTGGTTTTACCAAACAGCAATATGCATCCTCCATGGCTTGACCTATAGCATAGCAGTGGAAATCCTGTACATAGTCATATGCGGCTCTATTCAGCCATGTGTGGCTCTAATTCTGTGTATGGGGAGAGGAAAGGAAGGTTTTAAATGGCTGTTGCATTTCATAGCCTAAGCTACTTATATTTAGAAAAGTTTTAGATTTTTTTACTGCAGTCACTCAACTACTCTCATCCCATCCCTTTAAGAACAATAAACTTTTGAAACCTTATTTATAGTGAGCAGAAGTTGAAAGTTTTTCCTCAAGCTCACCTTACTGTTGTTCTAGCGTGAACTGAAGATGAACTAAAACAGAAGTGCTGAATAGCTTATTGCCAGAGAGAATATTCCTGTATTCATGTTGCTAAGAAAATCTCCTCACCTCTCCCATATTGCGCCTGAGAACTTAAGAGAAAGGGACAGCAGAAGAATGACAAAGGGTACAAAGTTATTATCTATTGTAAAAGCATATAGTACTTGTGGACACTACTTAAATTATTTGTTCTGAGTTTAGAAGATCTCTAACTGCAAATCTTTCTCGCATGAGTTTTTCAACTGATGCAATAACATTCAAGCATGAGAACAAAAATTCAGCCCAACAAAGTAAATTACCTTTTTATTAAGTTTACCGTCTCTTCCCTCAGAGGCCTCACAAGTGTTACTCTTAATTTTAAATGTAATCCTTGACTCGCCAGGAGCTTGCTTCCTCTGTATGCACATATGAAAGGCAGAATTAATATTAACATTAACGTTAAAAAGGCAGGAAGATGTTCTTTTTTGTTTTCTACTGAAATGTCTGGTTATCATTCCAGGCAAATTTGAGAGCAATTTCTTAAAATATGTCTCTCTTTCTTTTTTTTTTTTTTTTAATAAAAAATGGTACACCGAGAACTATAATCTTTACTGTTGCGATGATTTGTCATAAATATATCTGTAAAAAAGGAAGAAAAAGATTTTTATTTTTTTTTTTTTTTTTTTTAATAAACATTTGTTTCTGTAATATCAGAGGTGGAAAAATAAAACAAAACAAATAACATAGAACACATTCTTTATCACATATTGGTTTTAGGTCTTCTAATAATTGACTGTACAACACATCCAAATGTAATATATTTATTTATTAACTAAATATTTCTTACTAGAATGACAGCTTCCCTTTTTACATTCCTTCATTCTTTTCCCTACGGGCCTTCCAATCCTTACTTCTAGATGTATTAACTTTAAATCACACTCATTTCCATTCTGTGATCAGAATATAAATATCCTGTACTGCCAGACAGGCATATAAGAAACTACCTTTTCCTCCTCAGTCAGTTCATCCTTTTAGAATAACAGTGGAAAAAGTCCAGTTTTAGAAACAGGACTAGGGAGAGGTTTTACACAGGCAGTATTCGGCAAGTTTCCCTATAAGCTTTCACGTACTTCAAGTCTGCACTGTATCTGCCAAATCCATATGCAGAGACAGATGTTCGTCCTTCCACTTTGTTAACTACCTTGTCACAATACATCACCATTTATGTATTACTTCATGGAGGTTTGGTTTACACAATTTCGTCTGCATTTCCACCTGTGCTTGAGTAGGATTGGAGAAGTACCTATTAAAGCTACTGGATTACCTTATGTTTATATAGCTGTTTTTAATTATTACATTTAATATTCATATTACATAGCAAATATTTTAAGTCTGTTCTGTGCTCACTGCAGGTAACAAGTTTGCAGTTCTAAAACAGAGATCATCTAGCTGCCTGCAGACCTTAGGCAATGTTTGCACTGTATTTTCACTTGGGTAGCCACCCTGAGATGGGTTAGCTGTAAGTGTGGCAAGACAACCAAGCATCTAGCCCAACTACGCAGCTTTTTGATCTTGCTCAGGTACAGCCAGCAAGGAGAGACACGCTGTACCCTGTATAGGCTCATCCATGAATTTCACTGAGACCACTGAATCATTCCTCATGCATTCGAAAAGAGTCATCATATGTGAAAAACTTATGTCGTGATCAGTGTGTGGCATTCGATCCAGAGAGCTAGCAGAGACGAGAATAAAATACGTAGAAGCAGACTGTTGACTCCTAGTAACGGGGCGTGGTGACCTCGAGCACCCCGCTGACATTGGTGTCAGCGTGACGTGTGAGTGCACCGCCCATGCGCTGGCACCAGGAATCAATTCACCAGTCTCAGACCAAAAAGTTAATGTTGTTTGCATGCTTTGTAGGGCTCCTAAGGGGGGTTGAACCCCTCAGTCTCACTGTACTAGATATATATTAACACTTTCCACTGTGCCAAACAAAAATGCAAAATGAACTGTTCACAAGGTTCATAAACAAAGGTAGATTTTCTGATACAGTCTATTATTTGTCTTAGGTAAACTGCCCGATACATTGGACGTATGTCCAGCACTATGGAAACATATGAAACATGCTGCCGCCTCCTGACTTACGCTGCTATGACTGAAAGGGGAACTGGAATTATGTGAGAGGAGTTAAAGATGCTTCACCTTCAGTAAAACATACCCTGCCCTTTTTCTTTTCAACACCAAATACAACTGCAAATATGAGGCTATTCAGTGCATGGAGTGATAAAACACGGGCATAATTCAGAAGAAATAATGAAGAAATGCCAGAATTTCTGAAGCACATTGACACTCCCTAAAATATTCCTACTGTAACCCTGTGCACTGTCAGACTCCAGCTGAAATAAGGAAGGGGAAGCCGGGAGGGCTGATGTTCACACACCATCAGTCCAAAGTTATTTAGCACAATTGTTTCTGTAATTGCAGCTCACTGGGAATGTTCAGTGTTCAATGGTCCTCGAAAATCAGACTTCCAATTGGCTGATGATGGGTTTTGTTAGATGCACACACTGGGCTGGGAAATCCAGCTGCACATGTCAGGATCAGAGAATTCTCAACACTGTCACAGGTTTTGGGGTGAAGAGGGTGTTAACGGGATCTAAGCTATTTTTCTTCATACAAACATATGCCTCTCTTGCTGAATTAATAACACATATATAAGAGTCTAAGCTACCGAAACTCAGTAGCTGTTTTAAACCAGGGCGAGAGAAAAATTACAGTGACAATAGGAAATGCATTTTTTAAGAAAGGTCTTGAGGAACTTAAAATTAACCATTTACATACCATTACCTTCAATGAAATAGTTAAGTCTAACTGAGATGTCACAAATGTTACAAAACTGAGGTTATCGAAAAAACTTTGCAGATACCTTTTTTTTATTAACAGCATATACAAACTGTCCCTCAAGTTAAATGTGTTACCTTCAGGCTTTATCAGCAAGAGTGATGACAGCCTTGCAGCTGGGGTAGCAGAGAAACACACTGGGGCATTTTCTCCTACAGGGGACGTCAGATGACAAGAGTACACTCCTGCTTCGGGGGTGGGGGGGACAGGAGGAGGCAGTGGCTTGGGGCTGTAAAGGTGCAGGAGTACATACCCCTGCCCAGGACCACAGGTTGTCTCCACATCTGATGAATGGAGAAATCTCAGCAGGACTAAAGGAAAAAGTAGTGAACTGGTCCAAAGCTCTTCGAGGTTCTTCTGTATCCTGCACCCCCTTCTAAATCCACACCTGAAGATACAATAATGACAAAACAGGGTGATAATTAAAGGCTATTTTACAGAGGCTTCTATTCTGCAGCAACATAAAGTATTGCAGTCAATAACTCTGCTGCCTCAGGAAATATTGTGCTGGGTGAAATCATATCCCTTGGGGGAACAGAACTCTGTGTTCAAACACTTGATCTTACTTTATATATGAGACTGTTCTCTGATGGTAAAGAAAATTACAGTCCATGTGTAGGAGCTATATGAAGGAGCATGCTATGAATCTCAGTCTGGGACTGAGAAGCTCTGCTGTTCCTGGCAAGCAGCCTGTCAGAGGTAGCCTAGATCTCTGTGGGTTCACAGCCCAGTCTACAGCTCCTGCCCATTTGACATGGTGATAATGCTCTGGACTATCAACTCTGCAGGGTGAGGAYGCTGATTCAGCCTCCTTGTCAGGTGGAGCAGTGGCAGCCAAAGAGGGCTGAACTGCCGGGCTGGGAATGAGAGACCCAGCGGTGCCAGAGCTGTGATCTGTGAGCACACTCAGGGAGACACAGGTAACCCCAACACATGCACATGTAGGAAGGCATAGAAACCTGTGAAAGATGGGTACAAAAACCTCCCCAACAAAAGAGTTGCAAATAGGCCATGAAATACACTTTGTGTGGATAGTGCTGCCCTAGCTATTATTCCTCCCAAAACACATCACACCTATGTTTTACAGAGATGTGCCAGAGGAATAGACTGCCAAAAGTGGCCAGGCTCACACGCACTCCCTAAACAACCTCTCCTGTTGCCACCACAGGGGGACCAGCTACTGTGGCAGGTGAACCATTGCTCACACCAGCCAGGGCACTTGTTTTCTTATCCCATCAGTTAAATTTTTGAACAGTAGTACAAAGCCACAGTAAAGAGACTAGTAAATAAAATCCATTCCTGACTAGTATGTGAAATTTAACCAAGACAACTTCACAAAGAAATAAACCGTGCAATCAAAGCTGTATCTTTCACCATCTCCTACACACTGCCTAGGTAATCTGCATATTTAAACAAAGCTTCCTAGTATTCATGCCTGAAAGTGCCCACCGAGGGAGACTGAAGCCAGATGGTTAGATGTCAAAGTGACTAAAACATTGCTTTTAAAAAGGTAGGCTTCCAATAATTAATAGTCCAGATCTTCAGATAATGTAAATCACTGAAGTGAATTGCACAGTTCTGATTTACACTGCCACATAATCTAGTTGTGTGTGTCCAATCCTTATTCTTGAAAACATTTAGCACAGATTGCTTGGATAACTCATTTTCAAGGTGGGGAGGGGGGAACCAAACATCCATTTGCTGAAAGCCTTTAAGGATATGACATATTCTAAAGCACTCTAAAACATAACTATGTGCTAATTAAAACTTCATACTTTTAAATAATAAAGCAGGAAAGAGATACAACTCCAGCTGGAATAAACATGCCACTACAGTGTACAGACAAGGCAGAGTTTCCAAAGGCACAAATGGCAGTGAGGCACCTCCCATCAAGAACTGGTGATCACAGGTCAGGTCAGGTCAGACAATTCTATATTCTCTCAGTATCCTAATGGAAAGGTGTCAAAAAGCTTCTGAAGACAAAATGGCTGTCACTATTCTTTGCTGATCAAAGAAAATTTTGCAGTTTAAGTTTCAGCTTAATTCTTAGCACTCGTAGAGTGGTTAAAAGATGTTATACCTCTTCCCACCTGGTGGACTCTTGTGTTACGCAYGGCAGTAATGAAGACAGATTAATGCTATTTATTTGCTGACACTGACAAGAGTAGCCTGTCTTTGTTTCTGTATTTTATCATTAAAGTCTTGTTTTTCAGCCTCAAATAGCCCCAAGACAATGCACTGTAATAATTAAGTACAAAAAAAGTTTAAACAACATTAATAGACTGGATGAAATCAACAAAAGGCAACAAATTGTACTCAGTACTGACAATCCAGCCTTAACACACTCCTGAGGTAGGAAACAATAGAAGATGGGTGTGTTTATTCATAAAGGTTTCCCCTTTTGAATTAGTGTTCAGGGATCCCTGTTGATCAAGCACTGTAGGTAAAGCACTAAAAAAATAACCAAGACCAAAGCAACAACAGCAAAGCTGAGTGGATAGCGCAGCACTGGGGCATGTTGCCCAGAGAGACTGCAAAATCTGCAAATCAGTTTTTCACAGCCCAGTTAGACCAAGCCAGAGCTGACCTGATCTAGCAGGGTGACAGTCGTGCTTTGAGCTGGGGTTTCGACTAAAAGACCTGTAGTGGTCCCTTCCCACTGACGTTTTGGTGATTTGATGATTCTGTGAAAACAGCTGCAAGATGGTGTCCTGATGGCAAGATGTGCTTGGGCAGCTGTCCTGGTTTCAGCTGGGATAGAGTTAATTTTCTTCCTAGTAGTTGGTATAGTGCTGTGTTTTGGATTTAGTATGAGAATAATGTTGACAACACGCTGATTTAGTTGTTGCGAAGTAGTGTTTACACTAGCCAAGGACTTTTCATTTTCCCATGCTCTGCCACGTGCACAAGAAGTTGGGAGGGGACACAGCTGGGACAGCTGACCCAACTGGCCAACAGGGTATTCCATACTATATGACGTCATGCTCAGCATGTAAAGCTGGGGAGACGTTCGGAGTGATGGCGTTTGTCTTCCCAAGTCACCGTTACGTGTGATGGAGCCCTGCTTTCCTGGAGATGGCTGAACACCTGCCTGCCGATGGGAAGTAGGGAATGAATTCCTCGTTTTGCTTTGCTTGTGTGCACAGCTTTTGCTTTACCTATTAAACTGTCTTTATCTCAACCCCCGAATTTTCTCACTTTTACTTTTCTGATTCTCTCCCCCATCCCACCGTGGGGGGAGTGAGCGAGCGGCTGAGTGGTGTTTGGCTGCCTGCTGGGTTAAACCACGACAGCAGCTTACGCCCCAACAAGAAAAGAAGTAATGCTGCTGTGCCTTTATAACTTACGTGCAGCCTGAGACTTTCCCTGTCTGCCAGCAGTGGTATAACTCTTACAGAAACAAGCAGGCWAAACATCTCCTAATGAAAATAGTTATACTTTTAAGTACGGTTTTAATTACAATGACAAAGACCATTGATTTTCACACATGGAAATAAATTTACTCTGATGCTTCTACTTACAAGACCCAGACCATAAGTATGAAATTCTTGGCTTGCTTCTTCTAAGTTCTTGAGCTGGCTTCTTTCATCTATTTTATTTTTCCTTTATTAAGAATTAATTAAAGAAAGCTATCAAGCTCATCTTTCTGACTGAAGTCAGCCTTCTTTGCTTGGGTAAGTACAGGCAGTACTTACAGCTGCAAGCAGTGTAAAGTCTATTTTAAAAATGATTTTTATTTTAGAGGGTCACTGCCAAGGTGATTAACACCAAATCCAAATGAGCTTTTAACCTGCCTCCTTCAATCTGATACTGATTTAACTAGGAAAATCCTGCCAGCAACACCAGTTTTAAAAACGAGCCTGCGAAGCCATACCACAGCAAAAGGCTTCTTGAAGTCCAAGGAGATTATGTCTGCTGCGGCGCTCCTGTCAGCTGTCATTGTCTCTTCCTAGGAGAAATTAATCAGATTTGTTCAGCCTGACCTCTGCTTTAGCTAGCCTGGACCTGTCTAAGGCTGTACCTGTCGGGTGCTGCCCATCGGGGTCCTGCTCACCTCTGCAGCCAGGCTTGGCTCCCTCCCAAACAGGCGTGTCAGGTCAGCTCCCCTCCCTGCTTGGCCCCTCATCTGCCTCCTCCGGCCGGCAGGGACTCCAGCCTCTCTGCCACTTGTCCTTCTCTTTCCTCATCTAGCACTAACTTAGGGCTAATGGGTGTTCTGCTTTCATCTTTCCCCTGTGTGACAGGGCGGGTATGTACATCCTCCCCAAATTCAGCAGCTTCATGATTATCCACCACCACTGGCTGAAATGGGGTTGCGGGGACCATGGCGGGAGGTGGGGAAGACCCTGCCCGCGGGGCCCCCGCAGCACTAAGTTATAAAATCTTCCTTTTCTTTCAAATGTTTATTCACCACTAACTTCATTTTCTTTTATTCAGATCAAGTGTTTATTATGTGGAGAGCTGGTAGTGATGTTTTTAATTAAGGTTGTCTAATAATTTCCTTTATAGCTTTTGGTTATCAGTATAGTTTATAACCCCAGGAACGTTAATCATTCTGGGCTAAATTTTGCATGCTTCATTTCTGCCTCAGGTGGAATTGAATATGGGATCTCAGCTACCCTGCTCCTGCTTCCTATTTTTCTTCCCCAAAATATTCTCTTCCTTTAATAAAGTACAGTAGGCTGGGAGCCAGATGATCATAATTACATCATTTCTACTGCATAATGCTAATAATTCTGTGCAATTGTATCTGTAATCAAGCAAGGTGTTATGCATCTTTTGCATAGAAAGCAGAAAACTGCCAGTCCATCAGCTTAATCAGTGAAGCAATGGAGGTTTTCAAAGTTTGTGCAAGGTCACCAGTGCATGCTGGGATTAAAACTTCATGGAAGAAATATGATGTTGTCCACCACACACAATACTTCTAGACTGCTTGCTTTTGCAAAAATATTAAGCAGAAGAAGCCAAGACATGAAAAGAACCTCTGTAGTCATCAGATTTTTACACTCTGATTGTAGAGGATGCCATGCATACCATACAACACATCAGAGACACTCTCAGTTGAGCTGGGACTACTAGGCTTTTCCAGCACTTATGATAGCTGGCTGAAAGCCTAAATGCAGGTTTGCCAGATCAGCATGGGGAGTCACATATCATTTCTAAAGGTTGAAATAAAAAGTTATTATAATTATTAAAAAAAAAAAAAATTATTTGAGTTTCCATTCCACTGGACATTTCGGTAGTAAATGCTGAACTGGAGTCTTGGTGTTCTTGCTCCTTCCCTTCCCTTCCCTGCCCTGCCCTTTCCCTGCCCTTTCCCTGCCCTGCCCTCTGCCCTCTTCTCTTTGTGTCTCTTTCCTTCCTTCACAAGGTTAAAATTACATGCAGAATGGAAATTTAGGATTTCAGATAAATTCTCTCTCTTTTTTCTTCTGCACCGTGTCCCCTTTGGGAAGACGGCTGTCCTCAAAAACTCTCCAGAACTTGTAAGATTAGCTGCAGTCTGAGGCAGACATAAGCAGACACAACCCCCAGGGCTGCTCAGCACCAGTAATTTGGGTGTGAGCTCTGGTGAGAACCGTTCAGTTCTCAGGACTCCAGGCAGCAGGGCTGCCCTCTTTTCTTCTATTTACTGCTACTGTCTTCAACAAATTGGCAGTAAGGCTTTCTAGCCTATACTTTTACAGCATTCACCAGTTCAAAACAGGTATCTCGCATTTTTTCTCCGTCACGGTTGGGCTGTTCAGAGGTCTAAAGGGGCACAAGGTGTTCAACAGATGTTAGGCACTTCTGTCCTCCTTGGTAAAGCAGAAGAGTATGCATCTGTGGCCCAACCCTGTTTGCCTCAGCCATGAGAGTAGTTTCATTGAAGTTACTCTTAAAGCACACAGACTTTGCCCCTTGTGAAGAAAGCTGCCGTCACCTTTGGCACTGAATGCAAGATCACTCACTCTTCGGCTTCTACTACAATACTTAGGTCCAATGGATAAGGAAGACAACCCGACTCTAAAGTTCTCTTATTCCTTGAAGTTAACCTTCACTTTAATCCTTATACTTTTCATTCATTTTTGTCAGTGCGATTTCTTGAATGTATCAGGTCACGAGCTTCAGTAGCGGAAAGAGAAGGGGCAAAAACCATTGTTAGACAAGAATGCTAATTCTGAGAGCGAGCATCGAAAGGTTGAGTCAGCCTGTGCCACATTGTAAGAGTTCAGCAATGCTCCATTCATTTGTGTGACAAGCCTCATTATGAGGAAGCTTTTTAAAAGCAATTCATTCTGCGGAAGCTTTGGATACAGTTCCAAAAGCAGAAAATAAAACCTGGGAGAACTGGGGAAAGCAGAAAGAGCAAGCGGTAAAATCAAGCAGGAAGGCATACAGAAATCAGCCCTTTTGCAAGTTCATTTTTTCATTATGTTTGACATTCTTTGGGGGACAGAACTGTGCTGCGCACTTGTGGCCTCAGGCAGTGATGCTGGAAGAAGATATTTCAAGAACTGCAGAACACACACACAGCTGTATAACACAGAAAAGATATAAAAACTGAATTGACAAGATCGCGACGCTAACTTGCTCCAGAATTACATCAGCCAAGGTAGTCTATTTTGAATTAGAAATTCTACATATTCCTAACTATTTTACCACTTATTTGGACCCTTAGGTGGTGATCAAAAGATGTGGCATCTGAAGTTCAGTTGAAAAATTAATTTAAAGTCAAATCCATCACAAACAGAGGAGACAGATTTCCTGAAGAAAAGAAGCAACACCTGGAAGTYGTGTGCAGTTTTTTGAGAGATGAGAGATACCATCAGTAACAGTTCTAAGCAGACAGCTAGAAAAATATATAACTTGATGATGGTCTATGGGTTCTAACAACCTCTGGGATCTGTGATTGTCATTTTTAAGTCAACCACACTGCCACCGAGGAATTAAAAGAAAACAAACAAACGGTGTTTTGTGCTCCCTCTGCTGGTTCTGGAGCAGCAGGGAGCTGACAAATGCTAGACCCAGAGCTCTGCTGTCACATAATTCATTGATGATGAAACAGAAACAACAAACTTTGACTTTCAGTGTGTTTTTSTATGTAGCTGTTTTTGTTGTTATTAAACAAGTGAACAAAAAAGGTAAAATGTATTTTAGCTCCATTTTAGAAGAAAAGTTCTTGTTTTGAGAATGGTAGAAAAATGATTTCTAACGTTTGCTGAACTTCAAGGCACCTTGTAACAATCACCTCCCGGCCAATGCTTGGGGYAAGGCTGTGAGACTGAGTGGCTTGCAGATATTGGCAAACTCTCTCCAAGTACTTGTTGCTATTAAGATTTTCAGTCTCAGTCTGAGCTAATAGTTGATCAGGCCTCAGCTATGCTTATTAGCCCAGTAGAATTGAGGATTTAACTCATATGCTCAGAGAATGGAAATACAAAAGACTTCCTTTTAAAAAAAAATTGAAAGAGATGAGATTTGACATAAATAAACTCATGTGTTCATGAAAGGAAATTTGTACTCACCAGGTTTACAGGAAAATGCAAATGAGTTCRAGATATGTTGATATTCTGGTATGCTTTGGTGCAAACAAAGTGGTTCCTGTCCTATGCAGCATCCACAGGTGCTAGGTAGAGGGATGGTTCCTTTCACCCAGCAATGGTACTTCTGCTGGCAGTTTCTGCAGGAAGAGGAAGGTGGAAAGAGTGATGCCACAGTACAGCGTGACCTCATTACTCCTGAAAAAGTGTCACATTTACCTTTCAGTAAAAAATGAAGAGAGGGCAGAAGTCTGATGGGACTTCTGGGATGGGTCAGATTTGATTCATACTGAATGAAGAACCTCTTAACCTTCAGAAGAACAGAAGCTGACCTTCTGCACRTAAAACTATATTGGTAGATATTTTAAGTCTGATTAAAGCTGGGTTTTGGTTCCAGCATTAAGTTGGGGGAAAACATGTGTTGCAAATACAGAGTGGAATAAAGAAAGTACATGCACAAACATCAGAGATGCATATAGCCCCAACTTTCTCATTGGGAACTTGTGATGCTCTAAAGCACCAAAATAACATGTATGTTAGTGTTTAAATACATTGCTACTGCCCTAGAGCTATAAAATATTATTCCTCTACCAGCACATGCATAATTCTACAAATTCTCTGTCCTTTTTCCTACCGTGTTACTACTACTGCTCTGGAACTGCATTCGTACAATTCCTTCTACTTGGGCCATAGCTGTGGAGATCAGTTGGGGAGTTCTTGTTCGGTGGCATAACTGAAAATCAGCCTAGTCCCAAGGCAGATACAAGTTCCCCAAGGACAACAGGATTGCACTAGCAGAGCACCTGTGTAAACAACTGGAGGACTAGGCCACCTTCTTGGTGCGTCCCACACWTTTGACCTTAGCACGCTCTTCATCATTCATAGAATTGCTCTTAAAAGCAATTTCAGAGGGGTATAAAATGCCTTCCTTCAGCAGAGAAACTTGTGTAAGGCACACATGAAAAAGCTGTGAGAAAATTCCACTGGCCATTTGATTAACTCTAAGGAACAGAACTTGCTAACATAATGAAGCATGACACATCATCAGGAGGCTGCATCTATCTGGAGAAGTGTCAAACAGCACAGTTTTATGAAGCATGAATAGTGTGCATTATGGAAAGAGAAAAATATTTTAATTTTATTTCAACCTCAGCTACCAGCCTACCACCCCTAGGGTAGAGATKCTTCCATATGCAAGATTGCATAGTTTAGAAAGTCACATAAATTATTATGGCATGAGTAACGGTAAAAGCATCAAAACCAGTCTTTTCTTTGTTGGAAATGGTAGGTAAATTCCATCCTTTCTATGTTAATATTTTTTTTTTCTTTAAGGATATCCTAAGAAAAATTAATTCTTGCTTTAAAATAAAATGGACAAGGAATAACATAAAAATTGAACTACATAAATTATTCATTTGATTCAATTTTATAAGAGAAAGATAGATTGAGGGAACATTTTCCTTGTGATTCACTGAAAACTCTATTTTTAATGGGATCTATATGTTTCAATTATCTGGATAGTTCAGAGTGATAATGTACATCTGTGTACTATTTCCCTCTGTGAAAATTACATTATCTATGAATTATGTTTATAACATCCCAAAACTGGAGAGAGAGATCAGATCTGGCAGCGTTAGAGTCTAATTTTAGAAAGCACCCAGTTGCCTGATAATCATTTACACTAGAGATGCTACTATGCTTTCTTATGAACTGCAGCTTATTATTGGTAATATATTACAGAAGAAAAACTTCCCTCATTTCTGCAATGACTTTTGTATGACTAGAGCCAGTAGAAAGGAGTCTCAGCTTCTGGAGAAACAGCTTTAATTCCCAGACTAAGGTTCAGCTCAGCTCCTACCCCGTGTGATGGAAGTTGCCTCGCAGGGTCTGGGCCGGCTGTGGATGCGCTATCCCCAAGAGACCGTACATGACAGTAGCTGTAACCTTCATGACCACTTTTGGGCCATCCTCCCTTTCCTTCAGTTGCACTTTCAGTCTGGTTTGAAACCCTGCTCCTGACTTTTGCTTCCTTCTATGCAATGTCATATGTAAAAATGATCTGGTTCCGCACTTGATTTTCTTTCTAGTCCCTTTTAACTTATCAAACATCATTATTTCTGCTGAAAATGTCCTTTGGTGTCTTGAAGACTAGATTTGGCCTTAATACCACTGCTAAATGATGTAATGACCTATTTTAATGAGAAAAGTCTCTACCAAACAGGCAACTGAGCTGCTAATATCTCATTCTTAGCACTGTCACAATATTCATCAGTGCTATGTAAAGATTGGGAATTAATTATTTCAGAGAGGTGTCTTTTCTGAAATTTTCAAGTGTCCTCATCAAGATTCGAGTAAAATATTCTCAGATCATTGCCCGGATTTCATCTTCTTAGAAATAAAGATTACATAACCAGAATAATAATAAGCAAAATCAAAAGGAAAAAAAAAAAACAAACCCACAACTGTATATAAAGCAGGCATTAAGACTCATTTTCAACTGAAATAATCAGACCAATTTCTTTCCTTTTGTACCTAATTTACAACAAGTAGAAAGAAAATGTAAATACTATTCTGAAATACTGCAGAAGAATTATGAGGCTAGTGATACCTGATTACTGTGCCCAGTTATTTTCTACGTACTAATTCCTGCACAGCATGGTCTGCTTGAGAGGTGCGAAAGATCAACAGCTGTAAAAACAGAGCAATAGCTGCACTGAAGTTTCACACCTGCATGCAGAGACTCTTTCATCACCTCCGTGAACTTTGTCCTTTAACTATAAGGCAAAGGGGTTTTTTTAAGTGTCATGCTGCTGTTTCTTTAGTAAACAATGGGCGTAATTAAAGCTATTATGTATCCTCCAGGCAAAAGGATACCAGTAGTAAGTTGGAAAAAATATGGCTTAGGATTTAACTGGCTAGATTTGTAATTCTTCTACTGTAGATGATAAAACGTTACCAAAGTGGTAGTAAATTTTTGTTATTGCATGGGAAATGGCTGCAACACTCAGCTGTAAATGCAGTTCATAGTCAACTGTTATTAATAAATAGGCTTCTGACAAGAAAAGTTTATTTTAGTACAGCATAATGTAAGTTGCACTGGATTSCATTGCATTTAGTAAACAGAGCTACCTACCTGGAAAAAACTATAGCTGGAGAAAAACATAAGAGTTAACAGAATCACTTTGAAACTGTGAATTTAAATCCAGAAGTCAGTGATATAGTAATCACTTGCTGTTCTCAAAGGAGACTAAGAAATTAGCAGAGAGGTAGGGTAGAACAAAAGAGGTGTAATTCATTATTCTCTGAGCATTTCTTTTTTTAGTAGAAAAATGGTGCTAAGATGACTGGAAGAATTTAGTTTGTTTTTTCCAGACCCATCAGCTATGTAAATGATACAGACCATATTGACAAATGGTTACAATGGAATGGAACCCCAAAAAATAGGAATCCATGGCAACAGCTGTCCAAAACAGAATATCTCCGTCTTTCATTTAGAAACCTTCAGCAGGTTGACTGAGTAATTCCATGCTGCAGAAATGCCTTTGGGATGTGCTCCTACTGGCATCCTTGTACCACCTGCTTTGGAAGTACTGTACCATGGGCCTTAGCATTTGCACAGACTTCTGTAAAAGGAAAATGTCAGCTTCCATCTGATGTCTCAGTTTTGTAGTTACAAAAGACGTATGTGAACAAGCAGTAGGTAGGCTTATGGAGGCAAGACGCACACACGCAGAGAGGGCTCTGTGCCGCATATTTCAGTGAGGCTGGAATCTGCCTCTTGATTTTTCCATCCAAGCAAAGTGATTATATGGTGAATGTACAGTAGATTTCATGCATGTGAAATACAACCTATTCTACACTAGCTGGTAAATGGGAACTCAGGAACATTGCCCCCTCAACTTCAGCCTTAAGTCTTTAAAAACTTCTTATAAGAAACATTTTTTCAAAATATATTCAGTTATTGATATGTCTTCCTTTTGAAAATATTTCCCATGTCATGACTGAAATGATTTATACCTCATGTTCTCCCCCTGCTGTTATTATAAACGATATTTTTACATCTCAGGGGAAGTGGTCTGAAAAAAGGTTTATGTAGAATGGTTAGGCCGAGGGATGACAAGAGATAAGGTACCTGGAGAATAAAACTAACTGCACCCTACAGCTTATAGAATAACAATAATATAAAAATAAGTGCTGCATCAAAAGAAGCGTGACCAGCAGGTCGAGGGAGCTGATTCTCACCCTCTACTCCACTCTCGTGAGACCCCACCTGGAGTACTGCATCCAGCTCTGGGGCCCCCTGGTGGAGYGAGTCCAGAGGAGGGCCACAAAGATGATCAGAGGGCTGGAGCACCTCTCCTATGAAGACAGCCTGAGAGAGTTGGGGCTGTTCAGCCTGGAGAAAAGAAGGCTCTGGGGAGACCTCATAGCAGCCTTCCAGTACCTGAAGGGGGCCTACGAGAAAGCTGGAGAGGGACTTTTACAAGGGCACGTAGTGGTAATGGTTTTAAACTGAAAGAGGGTAGATTTAGGTTAGATATAAGGAAGAAATTCTTCACTATGAGGGTGGTGAGGCACTGGAACAGGTTGCCCAGAGAAGCTGTGGATGCCCCAGCCCTAGAAGTGTTCAGGGTCAGGTCGGATGGGGCTTTGAGCAACCTGATCTAGTGAAAGGTGTCCCTGACCATGGCAGGGGGGTTGGAATGAGATGATCTTTAAGGTCCCTTCCAACCCAAGCCATTCTATGATTCTATGATTCTATGAAAACTGAAGAGGCCAGCATAACTGAAACTGGAATGTAACACTGTAGGTAGAAAAAACATGGACAATAATCTTGTACTGTGAGGGAACTATACTAAACAGTTACGCTGAATACATGTCTTGTAAGCAGGCAACTGGTGAAGTAAACAGCTTTCCATTTTGGTTTGTAGATTACCTTGGAACATGCTTGATGAAAAAACACTCATTTACCACAGAGTATCTTATAATGAAGGCCACCAAGGCTGATATATATGAATGTTTTATTGACATGGGACTAATTTTTCCACCACAGGACATATTTTACCTATTTAACAGTAAAATTTGGTCTGCTTACTCTTTGATGCATTTGCACCACATCTTATTCAGGTGTACATCCCATGCTACTGAGCACTCTAGCCAATTGGATTTCTATCAATAAAGAAAAGCTGCTTCCTTCTCAGAGCAGTAGGCAGTAACAACTGATAGTTTAAGAATCAGTATTTTGACTGAATYAGTATTTCAGAAATTTTAAGATGTCCTTTGTGACATTGCTCTTTTCCAATTAATCCCGTCAGAAGCTGTACTCCTGCTGGGATATAAACTTCCCCATTCAGGGATGCAAGCAGGCAATCCTGTGAAAAATGAATGTTTGTTAAGTATAAGCAAATAAAAAAAAGTAAATAACAAAAAGGCAGGCCTCTGAATATCTCTAACACTTTCAAAAAAACCCACATTAATTCCTCCCAGGGAGAGATAAGCTGCCACACTAAAAGATGGCTTCTAAGCTTGATACTTTATTGCGGAGAGAGCATGGGAGCAGATCCATCCTCGTAACTAGTTACTTAATTTTTATGTTTTCTTGCTGTTCATTGCAATGCATTTACAGCAAGCCATTTAAACTACGTTCACTCTGAAAAATTAAGCCCTGGTACTGCATTTCAATCTTAAGAATTTATTTCTTTGCCAGATGTTAGAAGGACACAGGAAATAAACACTTGAAAAGTAGACAGAAGCTATGTGTGCCTGGCTTACTTTACAGCTCTAAGATCTTTTTGCACATACCATAAACTCGTAAATCCCATATTCCAAGATTCTCAGAAATAATTTCCAAGTACCTGAGTATTCTTCTAAGATTCTGGTTACTCCTATGCAGCTGGCAGCTCTGGTTTATTACATTTAAGAAACAAACAAAGCAGTTTTAAACAACATCATTTTTTAAGATAAATTACCTTTCTGAAACTCCAAAGAAGTAATCTCACTCAGACACAGGAAGATCTATTGTCCTCTCATCCCTAGGCACAACTTCCATTAAAGCAGATCAAGGAGTGAATACACTTTCTAGTATTTAGATTTTTAAAACTATCTCAAATCAGACCCATGAAGAATATTAAGGCCATCTGAATGGACAAGCCATTAAAAAAGAGAGCAAAACACATATATTTTGTTGAGCAGAAACAGCGATGTATTACTGTCGTGGTTTAACCCCAGCCAGCAACTAAGCACCACACAGCTGCTCGCTCACTCCCCCA
>JAYKAV010002829.1:164474-199985 GCA_035582835.1 Phoebastria nigripes | reverse complement strand
GCTCCCTCCCAGCTTCTTGTGCACCTGGCAGAGCATGGGAAGCTGAAAAGTCCTTGACTAGTAGACTACTTAGCAACAACTAGACACATCAGTGTGTTATCAACATTCTTCTCATACTAAATCCAAAACATAGCACTATACCAACTACTAGGAAAAAAAAAATTAACTCTGTCCCAGATGAAACCAGGACAATTACACACAGGTTGCTACACTAGCGCAACTCCATTTTACTGACTGCAGTATATTACCCCTTCCCCAACACTACCAAGGTAAAAAAAAAAAAAAAAAAAAAAAAAAAAAAAAATCAGGGTGTAAGACTAGAGTCCACTTCAGGGCAGCAGCAGTGGATCTCATCGTGGGTTCTCTGCAGTTAACTAGAAAAATCATGGAAAGCAGAGAGGCGTAAAGCTGTCATGAGTAACATCCCATTCTCCTTGTAGATAACCTTCATTTAAAGCCCACTAACCTGTTTCTGCCTCAGAATCTATAACAACATTAACACAGAAATTTTAACTTCAGTGATACAGTAAACATGAGCATCGTGCTAAGATAGAAATTCTTCTCCTTCCATCACAGAAGCCACAGATGTTGCTTCGTGTTTCTGTATGCAGCAGCTTCACAATCAACTCTGTACAGAAATAATTGGAACAGGTGGGGACTTCAACAACATATGACCACCAATTTGTAACAGAGCATCTCAAAATAAAATACTGACTAAACTTAGAAAACATTCAGTGGAAAATAAGATAATATCACCTTCTGCTTTTCTCTCTTTTTAACGTCCTCCTGAAACAACCAGCAATGTATATGCATACATAACATATAAATATATCCTGTATACCCTATATAATCTCTCTCCACTATTTCTTTTAAGAGGTGAACAAAGACCATTCAGTACTCTAAGCCTGACAGTTATTCTCAGCACCCTAGAGTAACTGCCCTCCCTGTGCTCCGTTTGTTTTGGAGCAGAGCCAGATAAAACACTCAAAGCTTAAGTTCATTTTTTTTCTAAATACTTTAGTATTCTTTTCCACTGTTATAAAGAAAAAGACACATTGGATAGTGTCCTATTAATACTATAGGTTCATTGTTCACAGAAGGATTGGAAAGTTCTGGGAATAAATCAAAATAAAGATTTTTTTACCAAGTCACCTAAACCTAAACATTTTTTGTTACAACTTTACACTTGACATATGGAGCATTTATTTTATGTAATATCAGTGTTCAAACCCTTTTATCCCTTCCTTCTGTTACAATGTTTGAGAAGGGGTGACAAAGCCCGATGTGTTCTAACTTTTGACCGGCTTCCTTTGCATTTATAGTATTTCATGCCATATGTTTTGGGTCTGAATTTAGTATCCAGAAGGAAAATATCCCACCCTACTGATACTTCTGTCCTTTGGCTCAACCAATTAAAGCATAATCTTCCTATAACTTAACTGCTGAGAAGAATTATGTATAATAACAGTTGGTTATTTCTTAGGTGCAATCTCTTTATTTTAGTCATTTTTTAAAAAAGAATGCACATGAAGAATTATTTCCCCAAAACCAGAAGGTAAGAAGGAAAACAGTCAGTTTCCTTCCTCACCATTTCCAAGCCTGTTTCTCTAACAGCTTCTGTGTTAGAGAAACAGGCTTCTTTCTCCAACAACAACAGCAGCAATCTCTCTTACAAGAGAATTTTCTTTTCTCCGTTCCAGAAACAGGGCAGATTTATGTCCCTGCCTTCTGACTCTCTGCTTCTGAAATACATAATTTGGACTGTCAGTCACTGCCCACCTCCTCTGTTTGCAGCCAAAGCATGGGAAATGGGSCTGGGAGAGAGCACACGGGTGTCACTTCTGCCATGCTAGCCCAGACATTTCACCTTACCACAGCCACGGACACTTAGCTCCTTACGTTTACACTCTGATGGACTAAGGGGTGCTCGCAAGTTGCGGTCCATGGGCTGACCTGCATAGAGCATTACCCTCCAGTGAAAGGGCAGTACAGCCTTCCACCACTCCAACTATGTCTGAAATAGGTTGTCCACTGTACCTTTAGCTTTGACACCGCCTTTTGTTATGACCCAAGTTCTTGGACAGAGGCTTTGATGGCAGTAGTTAGCAATACACAGGATACACAGGAACATGTACAGCTGTGCTTGTAATAAAGTACAACTTTGCCCTTAATAAAGGATGTTTAGTGTATATGGTTTTGTTTACGTTTGTCACCAGTGAAGGCTACAAGCAGGATAAATATTATGATTGTATAAAGTATAGTGTATATGGCAAAATATTACTTATGTTGATCAAAGCCATTCCCCTTTTACTCCCAATTCAGCATAGCAGTGGGGTTAGTATTTACTCAGTTAGTACTTACACATAAATAGCTGGGATCGTCACGTATCCACTCGATAGCAAGTAGACAGAAAAAAAGATTTCCAATTTCTAATGTCAGTAGTGATTCTTTTTGTCTAGTCTCTCTCCCAGTCAACTGTTGGCATGTATGAGTATGTGTACTTGCTAGTATACTGTAAAGTGCAAAGGACTTGCGATAACTTATCTGTACAGGACCAAGTCATCCTCTCCATTGTGCTAATCTACTCTTGTAGTAACTCAGTGGGCTCAATAAAGTTATTTTGGTAAAAATCTCCCCCAGGATATTAAAATATGAGCAACTGTACAGTTTGGTACAATTCATTGGCTGAGTCAGGCCTATTAGTATAGCATAAAATATTCCCCTACTTTATCAAATGCTGTTCCTTCTGCATTATTGATAAGCAGGCTCCTTTTACTTTATTTTCTTCATTGTACCATTCAAGAAAAGAGTACTTACATACGAATAGTGAAATTAGAGGGCTGAGCTTTGTGTAAGCTTCTTTATGGTAACTTCTGTGCTGTTTATGCTTGCCTTTTCTTTTTCTCCTAATATATGTGACAGAAGATATAGACAAGAGATTGAAATGGGGAATGGATTGMAGTAACTATTCTCCCCACGTGTAACTGGAGAACTATTGGCTGTTCTACAGTGCTGATATCTTTTCACATACGAGCAGTATAGTTTTTAATGCCAAGTCTTATAGCTAGCATTTACAAATATGACTAAACTGCTTTGAAACTGTAAAAGGTATACTTTTGTCTCCTAAATCCTTTAAGGATTTTAAAAAACTCTCAGATGATATTGTGTGTAAGAATGGATGCTGATTAGTTGAAGTGTCCTCATTGTTTGAAGTTAGGTATGATTTACTATCATAGATATACATAGTCCATCAACAGATGGACCCAGTCTACTAATACATGGCTCCGTGGCTGGTGTCACCACCACAATTTTGGGGTTTTCGATAATAGTATGGCCTACACAGCACCAGGCCTGCTGGCGTTGAGTGGGACTCACCTTTCTCAAAGGGGGAAAAGGGTCTTTGTTCACGAGCTAGCAGGGCTCATTGACAGCGCTTTAAACTAGGCTTGAAGGCAGAGGGAGATAATATCAGGCTTGCCCATGATAAGCTGTGGCATGACACGCCAAGGTTAGAGGGATGGGGTACTAGCGAAGGCCCTCAGCCTGTTGCTCTGAGACATGCTGGGTACACTGCAGCACACTTGAAGTCTTACGGAGATGAGCCAGGGGCTCCTGAGGGAATAGGAGCCAACAGGGAAATACCAGTGAAATACCTGAAAGGAATGAAGGGGTGTTCCTCTAAGAAGGTGACACGGCCAACAGCCCAGCTGAAGTGCCTCTACACCAGTGCATGCAGCATGGGCAACAAACAGGAGGAGTTGAACCGTGCTGCTAGAAAGCTACAACCTAGTTGCCATTACTGAAACTTGGTGGGATGAATCCCATGACTGCAGTGCTGCTATTGATGACTACAGGCTGTTCAGAAGAGACAGGCAAGGAAGGAGGGGTGGAGGCGTTGCCCTCTACATCAAGAAATGGATAGAGTGTTAACACCTGTCTCTGAAGAATAGCCATGAGCAGGTTGAAAGCTTATGGGTAGGAAGAATTAGAGACCAAGGCAACAAAGGGGACCTTGTGGTTGGTGTCTACTACGGGCCGCCCAATCAAGGGTAGTCTATTGACGAAGCCTTCTTACTCCAGCTACAGGAGGCATCGCGCTCACAGGCTCTCATCCTGCTGGGGGACTTCGACCACTCCGACACCTGCTGGAAAAGTAGCACGACAATCCAGAAGACTCCTGGAATGCATTGATGATAACTTCTTAAGCCAGGTAATAGACAGCCCTATGTAAGAGACCAACTGGCAGCTAACACCAAGGCCAACTTGTAACCCACTGGAACAAAGATTTGTTTTCCAATGACAGGACACAAAACTTGATAAGGGAGCAGGGGGTGGAGATCCCCTGAGCCTGTCCAAGGAATGTCTCAAACACTCACAAGATGGAGGGATGGTGAATCCCAGGAAGTCTCCTCTGTAGAGAGTTAACTGGGTCTGACCTTGGGAGAAGAAATATGATGACACCGTAAGTTGGCCAAATAAGGGATATCCAGAGAAGTGTTAAGAAAACAAGAACTACTGATAAAACCAAAGAAACAAGTACTTGAACTATGAGTAAACTATCCTAATTAGCATACTAAAAAATCCACCCACTAGCAGGAAAAGCCCCCTACCCAACAAAGCCCCTTCCCCACTGAATATGTGCGGTAAAAAGAAAGGACACTGTGACTTTAAGTGAAGACGAGACATAAAAGAACCAATAGAAGCGAACTATGAAACTGCCACCGTAGCAGAGGGATAGTTTGAAGTGAACGGTGGGCATAAAAGAGGAAGGCAAGTGCCTTGGAGGGACTTTCGATCTGGGGACTTGGGATTTTCGATCTGGGGACTTGGGACTCTTTTTGGGAACTTGTGGGAACTTTTGAAGGAGCGCTCCTGCAGACCTGAGACCCCCGTTGGCTGAACCAGCGCTGGAACCTGGACCAGTGATCTCTTTCTCTCTCTCTTTCTTTCTTTCGCTCTCTCCTTCTCTCTTTCTTTTACTCTTTTACCTTTTCCTAATAAGTAACTCAAGGCATAAACTCCCACAGCAGTGGTGAGCAACAGGCTTTTCTGTTATCCAATTATTTACCAATGAGCCTAGTTATAGAGTAAAAGTCTTTGTCTATGTACAGACCTTGAGTGTCGTTTCACTTTAATCCATACCGAGGGAATTTGCGAATCTGAGTCACCTCTCCCGCACAGGCGGGACGTGACACCCTACCAGAGAGGATGTGATACTGGACCTTTTGGTCACCAATGCAAGTGAGCTAATCGGTGACGTCAAGATTGGAGGCAGCCTGGGCTGCAGTGATCACGCACGCAGTGATCACTGATCTGGATTTCACAGACCTGATGGATATTGGTCAGGCGAAGAGTAAAGTCAGGACCCTGAATTTCAGGAAAGCAAAATTCCAGCTGTTCAAGGAGTTAGTCAATAGGACCCCCTGGGAAACTGCCCTCAGGGACAAGGGAGCAGAACAGAGCTGGCAGATCTTTAAGGATGCTTTCCATAGAGYKCAAGAGCTCTYRRTCCCCAGGTGTAAGAAATCAGGAAAGGAAGGCAAGAAACCAGCATGGATGGGTCGAGACCTGCTGGTCAAACTAAAGGGCAAGAAGCAAATGCACAGGCAGTGGAAGCAGGGACAGGTATCCTGGGAACAATATAGGGATGCTGCCTGGTTGTGTAGGGATGGGGTCAGGAAGGCCAAGGCGTGGCTGGAGCTGAACTTGGCAAGGGATGTAAAGAATAGTAAGAAGGGCTTCTACAGTTATGTCAGCCAGAAAAGGAAGGCCAAAGAAAGCATACCCCCCTGATGAACACGACTGGCGAACTGGTAACAACAGATGAGGAGAAGGCTGAGGTACTCAACAACATTTTTGCCTCGGTCTTCACTGCAACCTCTCTTCCCACATCTCTTGAGTGGGTGGACCACAAGTCGGGGACTGGGGGAGCAAAGTCCCTCCCACTGTAAGAGAAGATCAGGTTTGTGACCACCTGAGGAACCTGAACATGCATAAGTCTATGGGACCTGACGAGATGCATCCCAGAGTCCTGAGGGAATTGGCTGATGTAGTTGCCAAGCCACTCTCCATGATATTTGAAAAGCCATGGCAGTCAGGTGAAGTCCCCGGTGACTGGAAGAAGGGAATCATTGCACCCATTTTTAAAAAGGGTAGAAAGGAGGACCCTGGGAACTAATGACCTGTCAGCCTCACCTCTGTGCCTGGGAAGATCATGGAACAGATCCTCCTGGAAGCTATGCTAAGGCACATGGAGGGCAGGGAGGTGATTCAAGACAGCCAGCATGGCTTCACCTAGGGCAAGTCCTGCCTGACCAACCTTCTATGATGGAGTGACTATACCAGTGGACAAGGGAAGAGCTATGGGTGTCATCTATCTGGACCTCTGTAAGACCTTTGACACGGTCCCCCACAACATCCTTCTCTCTAAGCTAGAAAGATATGGATTTGATGGGTGGACTGTTTGGTAGATGAAGAATTGGTTGAATGGTCGCATCCAGAGGGTAGTGGTCAACAGCTCAATGTTCAGATGGAGGTCGGCAACAAGTGGTGTCTCTCAGGGGTCCATATTGGGACCAGTACTGTTTACTATCTTCATCAATGACATAGACAATGGGATCGAGTGCACCCTCAGCAAGTTTGCAGACGACGCCAAGCTGAGTGGTGCGCTAGACACACCTGAGGGACGGGATGCCATCCAGAGGGACCTGGACAAGCTCAAGAAGTGGGCCCGTGTGAACCTCATGAGGCCAAGTGCAAGGTCCTGCACCTGGGTCAGGGCAACCCTTGGTATCAATACAGGCTGGAGGATGAAGGGATTGAGAGCAGCCCTGCTGAGAAGGACTTGGGGGTACTGGYGGATGAAAAGCTGGACATGAGCCAGCAATGTGCGCTCGCAGCCCAGAAGGCCAACTGTATCCTGGGCTGCATCAAAAGAAGCATGGCCAGCAGGTTGAGGGAGGTGATTCTGCCCCTCTGCTCTGCTCTGGTGAGACCCCACCTGGAGTACTGTGTCCAGCTCTGGAGCCCTCAGCCCAAGAAAGACATGGACCTGTTGGAGCGGGTCCAGAGAAGGGCCACAAAAATGTTCAGAGGGATGGAACACCTCTCCTATGAAGAAAGGCTGAGTTGGGGTTGTTCAGCTCAGAGAAGAGAAGGCTTCGGGGAGACTTTATTGCAGCCTATCAGTACTTAAAGGGGGCTTATAAGAAAGATGGGGACAGACTTTTTAACAGGGCCTGTTGCGACAGGACAAGGGGGAATGGTTTTAAACTAAAAGAGGGTAGATTCAGACTAGATATGAGGAAGACATTTTTTACAATGAGGGTGGTGAAACACTGGAACAGGTTGCCCAGAGAGGTGGTAGATGCCCCATCCCTGGAAACATTCCAGGTCAGGTTGGACAGGGCTCTGAGCAACCTGATCTAGCTGAAGATGGCCCTGCCCATGGCAGGGGGGTTGGACTAGATGACCTTTAAAGGTCCCTTCCAACCCGAACTATTCTATGATTCTATGATATACTAACAAAATATTATGCTGCAGTTACAACTCCTGTTGACAATAACAAACTTCTGTTAGTATTACTTACACATGTTCCTCAGAGTATGCCACAGCAGCTTCAGCAGGAAGGCTTTCACTGGTAAAGAAGCATTGTAAAGAATCACATCTGTAACTAGCCAAACTAGAAAAAGTTTCCATCATAGAGCAATCCATAAGAAAACATTTTCATCATCCTTTGTCATATAGGTGACTATGTAAGAAGAGTACAAGAAAGCTGGTGACCCAGTTATTGCTTATTGCCTTTGAAACAGTGGCTGCTTTGTGAATATGCTAAGATTTTGACTTCTTGTTCCAGCAGTTGCCTTTAACAGCAGGATTTAATGACTGTCTAGAAAGACAAATCACGTGCTAAAGAACTGGCCTTGTTCCCTTTGCCACTCTCCTGGAGCTAAGATGGGAAAGGTCTCATGGCCTCAGCAGTGGCCCCGTTGCCAGTACAGGGGGGCAGAGCCACTCTGCCTTCATTGGCAGAAAGAAATTCTGCACCATCTTCCCCAGTACTGCTATCTAACACAAATATCCAGAAGCTCATTATTAACCATATTAGATTTGTTAAGTACCATACATATTTTCCTCAGCTTTGTATTCTATGCAGTCTGCTAAACTGAAGCCATTTCCTTTTATAGTCTGTAGTCCCATTTTCTGAYGTGAGTTCTCTGTCAATTTTTTTCTTTGTTGCAATATGATCCTCCTGGTAAAGAGGGATTCAGCCTTCTTTAAAGAGAGTGAAATGCTAATTGCTTTCATAAATAGACATACTTCAATTATTCTTTGAGACTTTTGCACTTCTGTAACATGCTGGACTTTCATTTACCAGACCATCTCCATATGAAAACATATTTTTTGGCAACCTTGATGCAGACTTTTCTTCTGTTTATGTGAAATATGTAGCTATTTCACTAATGTATTTTAACCCAGACTCTACGTTCTTTACCATCACTCTTTGGTTCACAAGCTTAAAAAAAACCCTCTTCAGATCTATTTCCCTGCTGTCATATTTTCCTTTAGATATATTCTGAAGAAACCTTCTTTTTCTGAATTGAAAAATATCATAGCATGCTTTGTACTGTCTAATTTTTCATCTTATTAATACCAATAATATAATGTATTTTAACACCGCAATATTTTCATAAGATTCATTGGGGGTCTATCTTTTTCCAGCACTACTCTAATGTTCAGATAATGAAGCATGGGGGCTGAAATAGATAGCCTGCTGACCACCTGAACCCAGAAAGATTAAAATGTATCATTCAAAGCTGTTCGAGGGATATGCTTTCTGGAAGAAAGATTCCTGTAGTGCTCTATCATTAACATCTAGACACTTCATACTGGAAAACTCTGAGGAAAGTAGAAATTCAATTGCTTCACATATAGCCAAAAATACATGTTTAGACAAAATGCTAGGTACAGGAATGAGAGTCACTGAGCTGCATTTATACTATCAATTAAGCTATTTGAAGAAATTTCTTTTTCTTCTGTAAAGACTAAACTTTTGGGTGTCTCAAAAATGAACAAGTAACTGAAGCAAAATACCTCCTCTGTTATTTCTAGTAAAGGAGGCAGAAAATGGCACCAATAAATATCAAACAAAGAGAACAAAAGCGACATGCTGATAATAAAGCTTCCTATGACATTTTAGCCTCCAGAAATTAGATGCCAAGGAAAAGGTGTAATTAGTGAATTGGAATACATGCAGTAGTAAGATCAACTGTAGAGTATATACATTATTATCAGAAATGATTTTTTAACAAACATACCAGTGATGGACAGGGAACTGCAGAGGATTTTCAAGATTTCAAAATGCAGATTTTATGAGAGCTATTAAGTAGGTGGAAAGCATAAAAGATTCAACAACACTCATTTTCATCAAAATTGTCTTTAATAATGAATGTTGTCAAAAACCTTAAATGCAGAAAATTTTGTGCACGTCTAATTACATTGAAATAACTGTAGTCAAAGAATATGGAGGTAATAACTTGCTTTTGACTTTTTCTAGACTTCTAGAAGTTAAAGACTGTGTCTTGGATCATAGCCTAGGTACTTTCTACAGACTGTCGGAAGAAATCCCCAGCCTGATTTGATGAAAACTCTTGGCTTAGTCAAGTAGCTTATTGACTTCATTGAGACTGAGGCTTCACTGACTTTTCAAAATAAAATTTACAGACAGCTGAACAAGAGCTTGAACTGTACTACTTTAAAGGATATATTTAATTATCAAAACTCAATAACATCCATAAATGTTACTCTATTCCAAATGTAGCTGTACTTTGTTATATTAAATATGTTTTTTATCTCCTTGCCTTCTCGAATAAAACACACATTGTGATTGCAAAGTGTAATTTTTCTGGCTTATTTCATTGATGTTACGTCCAGATGTATTGCACAAACTCTCTGCTGAGGATCATTTATTGTACCTGGAAGCCCTGAGACTTTGCTTCTGTATGGAATACTGCTGCCAAGTCAGAGTCATCTACACTTCAGAGGAATATAAAGAGGTAAAAATCAAATTTTGTTTGACACCTTGATCATGCCCTGAGGCTACAAATCTGATGGTTTTTGATTAGTGAAAAGCATTGTGGTTGTGAGAACAGGTGGAATATGACAATTCAAAATGTTCCTAAAATGTACTAAGGGATAAATAGACTTCAATGTCTTTGACAGGTGCTTCTAAGAGGTAACTATAACCACTTCAGTCTTGAAGGCTTTTTTGGCCATGAATGAAACTTTTGGTAATCCATAGGCATTGTGACAAATTGTCAGCTCTTCTGCATTATTTTTAGGAAGGCTGGAGTTCAACCTACCCTCTCTGCTCCCCAGGCTATTGGGAGACTTCTTTGGCAGTTGTAAAGTTGGATGGGTTGCTATTTATCTTGCTGTGAAGTTTCCTCACATAACAAATCAACTTACAAGGTGTTAACATTTCCCGTTCCCACTCATCAAAACACTTACCACGAAACAGATGCACCAAAGATGACTCAAGTTTGAACTCATACTTTAGCTACCAGCCTTCACTTTCAAGAGTTCTGTATAGGCAATTCAGATAACAAGAAGATAAAGCTGAGCTGACCAAGGGACAGCAACCTGCTGTCCTACTCTAAGGACAGCTTAGGTGAAGTAATCGGTTTACTTTTCTCTCCTAAATACTGAAACTATGTGGTATTTTGCACTGGCCAATCAAAAGGAGAGGATATCAAGATTTACTCTACTTTTACTAGCTGTTCATGGCCCCAGGAGTTATTCCCTCCTACAGCACCACTGCAGAATTGAAGTGCCCTGTCTGTAGGATAGTTTTCACTGCTTCTGTGTCCTACATCAGAATAGGAACTCTTTATTATATGTGGAGCTGCCAAAGGGAGACTGTGCTAAAAGAGAGTCTTTCAGCAAGATAGGGAAGAAATGGAAGCAGCACAAAAGCACCCAGTCGGATAGGTTTCTAAGGCAAAAAATAGACTTATGGGTTGAAACAAACCCAAAAGCAATATCCAAATTTAGTACCACCATCTAGTATTCTCATCCTATACGTAATGATTAATCTTAAAAGAGGCAGAAGAGTTTGATTTACCATAACTAAACTGTGTTTGCACCTTTTGAAGAATTTTGCCTGTTAATCCTTATAACCTTTTAACAGTCCAGAACGATCATTATTGCCAGGTACATTAGTATGTTATTACCAGAATGAATCCTTTCAGTTGTGAGACCTTCAGGAATATTAGCAATAAATGTTTGCATAGGAAAGATCACAAATTAAAGCACCTGCTTTTCACTAATAAATTCACTAGGAATGTCTTTCTTCAAAGCATAATGAGCGGTCATGAGCTTTTATCATTACGAGAATAAAGAGAACTAATTTGACAGTTCTGCCTTCAGTCTCCTTCGCACTTATTTTATATCAAAATAACTCCTCTGACTTCACTAGGACTGCTTCTGCTTTGTACCGGGTTTTGAAAATAATCATATCCAAATTCTTTTATTTCAACAATGTCCTCATTTTTCTTAGACATGTTTTTGAAATTCTGAAGAAACTGTAAATGGGACCACCCCTGGTTTKTATGCGCTCCTTTGAACTGAAAAGCTAAGCTATATGCTGTGCAATCTCCCTTGATGGCTTGACAAGTCAGGACACATTTTAGGTCTGCTGTTTGCAAGATGTCCCTCTAACTCGTTTAAGCCCTTTCATTAGTACTAAGCAGTCCTTTAATCAGTGCCTTCTGTTCTCCCATAGAAGTCAATACATCCTAAAAAACTCACCTGAGGGGCTGGTTGAGGACAGAGAAAATTGGGTTCTGCCAGCCTCCATAGTTATATGCCTGCATAGTTTCACTGCTTAATGCTTTCTACCTATGCACCAACAGAGAAAAACATACACCTATAGGAGGTACAGCGGCCAATGTTGTATCCAAAATATAACCAGAAACTTCAAGTGTAAGCACAGAGACAGGAAACATTTCAGAACATGTTTTTTACAGGGCTGCATACAAAAGCTTGCTAACTAAAGTCATGCTTGATTAGTACATAACATATGGTACTATTGATACTACTTAAACTATAACACAGCTGGATATTAATGCTGATGCATTTAATTTTAACATAAAGTGAGAAGGCTTGCCTGTGACCTTTATATGCAAAAAGCTATGTTGAGACACAGACCACAGTCCCTATACTTGAGAGGGCACATGGATGCATCTGTGCCTGACCGCGACATGGAGGCTCCCAAAGGAGCCTCCCTGTGATCTCCTTGTGCATCCATACAGGTGCTGTTCCAAATTTGCTCCACTTTAAAAAGAAGATGTGCTTTTTTGCAGGCAAGTCTTTATTCTGTCTTTTCTGATCAAATTATACCAAGCATCTAGGACAAGCACATAATATGGATGAAATTAGGAGAAAACCCACAATTTGTCTAGCTTTTGCAGGGGCTGCTTACAATAATTTTAAGTCTAACATAACTTGAGGACTATTTTCTTCCCATTGCTTTATGAGAAAACTCTCAAACAAAGCAGAGCTGATGAAATTTCTTGTCTACAATCATTTCAGATAAATCAAATAAATTACATGACCAAAAGGTTACACAAATTATTTAAACATCTGAGTGAAATCTTATGGGACCCATAAACATTTCTCAATGATGAAACATAACAATAAGAGTTTTCTTTGTGGAGGTTATGCTGAGGTTTTCTTGGATTCTTTATATATAAAACCATAAAAAGTGATTCCTGGGATATATATATCAAATGAGGTTCCCTCCACCCCTTACTTGTAGCTAATATTTCACTAAAATCTAATAGCATTATAGCTATAAACAATACAATATCCTGTATACAGGGATATGTTGAATGCTTACTAAAGCACTAAAAAAATAGTATCTAGTTATCTGACACACTTACAAAAAAGTAAGTAATGGAATATGAACTACATGTTATAATTTCTTTGAAGCATTACCTGCCTATTTTTCAGTGTCTGGATAGTGTGTAGCACAAAAGGATTCCCAAACACTAAAATACAATGAGAAATTCAAAAATTGCAAATTAAACTGTTGCAGAACAGTTCATTCAAATTTTTATTCCTGGTTTATGAAGATCCCGCTCCTCTGTTCTCATTGCTCTTTCAAAGTTCCCAAGCATGGCATCACTTCCCTTTGTAGCTGCAGTTTACTGGGTAAGTACAAGCTAACATCCATCAAGCATGGTGTAATGAATAAATAGCTTTAAAGCACCTTGCCCCTCCTCCCAGGCTAAATACTTTAGTGGCTTATGAAATAAAATTAACAACAATAATACATTAAAGATGTTCTGCAATACCTAACCATTGCATYTGGATGTACAACTGGTGTACATAGAAATGCTAGTGGTATGTTCAGGTTATTACTTTACAGAATCTGAGCTTGCATTTTTGGAGTAAATAAGAATTAAATCACTGTGTTTCTTGCAGAAAGTGCTTGTCTTGTAAGCTCTTTATACAGGATTAGTTGTTTTGCAGTGTTTGTATCTGTTGTTTGCAGATTTGTATCTGCAGCCACTATCAAAATATAGATCCAGAGGTTTTTATTCCAGAGCAGAGACTTGATCACTTACTCAGGAAARCATTACTACAGATTTCAATATGTAAATGTTATAGTATCAATTATTTATGGGAGGAAAGTATCGAGAATGAACAGCAAAACACAACCACAGAAAGATCTATAGTATCAACAATGCTGCTAGACTTTTTCTTGTTGTCTTGGACATAAATTGCAAATAGAAAATAGTGCTGTGCCACTCTGTCACAAAATTATAGATTTAAAACCACTAAAATTCAAGCCCTAGTAAATGAAACTATTTTTTCTTGTCATCCCTCAGGACCACAATGTTATTACATAAAGGAAACAGAGGAATAAGACATATTGTTTCTACAACTAATTCTCAAAAACTATTTATGTATTTTATAAAAAGCAGATCACCTAGGGGTTGTTTTTCTCTGGATTGTGTTGTTAAATTTAGTCACTCTAAAAATATGTTTCCAATTTTCCTGCTTTGAATAGACCTGCAACAACTCAGAGAAAAGCAAAAAAAAAAAAAAAAAAATTTAAATGTCAGCTATTTTCTGACATCCTGTTGATATTTTTGCTACTTTCACTGTTGCACTTACACATGCACACACAAAGGAATTATTTCAGCAAAGCAAATTTTTATTTCTTCTTTGTCTAAAGAAAAAAAAGAYCAACAAAACTAAGCAGTGGCTTTTAAATTGAGGCAAGCTAAATAATCTTTTGTGGAGGAAGGACAACTCTTTTTCAGAAGGGTAAAATGTAGCAGGAACTATATTCTCAGTAAATCATCTGGAAGTATCATATGCAAAAAGAATTTATCAGCAGAAAATGTACAGTAAAACTGTATGATAATTTGCTTTTTTGACTATTTCATTGCCTATAAGATTCTAAAAATTAACTAGCATCATCTATCTCATGTGCTAATTAAAACATTCAATGTTACCATAGTCAAGGCGTACTCCTTTTCAGATAGTTACACCAGACTTTTACATGATACGTTCATCAACACATTAAGACACACACCTTGAATTCTCTTCCAGACAAGTAATTTGCTGTGCAGGTGCAATCATTTAATTTCTTTCAAAGAACACTAAATAGAGAACAGGAAAACACCTAGTATTTCAAATATACAGAGCTTTTTAGTTCAAATCTAGAAATAAAAACCTATTCCTCAATTGTTATTGTCAAGATCTRGCTCAGTAGCATGAAAATATGTCTTCTGGATTGGAACTAATCTGTGTCTGGCTGTTTAATGTGGCCATAACCCTGCATACCCTAATAACAAGGTGCACCTGATTTGTAGATCAAGCTAAGTTCACTTCTAGTTTCCCTGAAGTGATAAGACACTTGAGTTTACATTGGTTGCAGCCTTACTACTCCTTGAAGCCCTTCAGCTCATGAACCTACAGCTCTCATCCTTCATATAATTCTCATTTTTGGAACTGATGAATTGGCAGTCCTGCCAGTTGACAAGTCCCCACCCTGGAATCAGTAGGGGCTCAGTGAGAGAAGGGTTTGTTCCCTTCCATCCAGATGACAGAGGCCCTCGCTTGATTTTACTCTACATCTTAAATGCTGGCCATACCAGTGTAACACTGCAGGAAAACAAGCAAACAAAAAAACCCAAAGGTAGCTCTTATTTTGATGAATACACTCAAGAAAAATTCCATCTGTTTGGGTTTTTTTGCAAGCCTTGGTTCTAGCCAAGTATTTTTACATCAAGATGGGGACCTCACACCTGGTTGATAGCAAACAGAGCTATTGGAAATGTAACCAACCTTAACCTAAGCACACCTGTAAATTTCCTTGTTAGTTTTACCAGATTTGTGTAAAGGGTTTAGTTGTAAAACAGAATCAGATCAGCTGATCATCTACAACAAAATAGTCCTCTAGTCAGTGGAGATGCAAGATTTCCATACAGATTTGCCTGTTTTCTTTGTTTCTTGCTTGGGAGGGAGTCACTCAACCTTTGTCCATTCTGTCTTTGGCTTCCAGCTGTGGTAGTAGTTTTCCTGTCACTCCTACTCTTTGGGAACAATGCTGGGATGAACTGCTCCACTCGTATTTGGTCAATGAACATGAAAAAGGTTTTTTTTTTTTGCTTTTTACCAAGCTGGCTATTTTATAACAGCTGGTAACAACCTCTGAAAAGCTCAGATCCAGCTGCCAATCTCACTGGCTATCTTGTCCTTAGGGCTATTCATTAGTTGGAAAGCAGCATGTGAGTGCTGATGAATTTCTATAGCTCACATTCCCAAATACAATGAAAGGAAATGAATTTACAACTTTGTCAAACTAATCTATTTTAATGAGTGGAATATAAATGTTTTACTCAAAAGAGATTGCTGTTTACCAGTTATGACAATAGGGTTTTAGWGACTATTGAAAATGTGTACAATAACATGCACGAATGAGGAAAGAAATCATACAGTGGTATTACTGAGGAGGTATCTTGCAACAGCACGAAGCAGCCACAATCAGAGAGACCCTCAGGAGCACACCTTTTACGGACACATGTTCTATGGTGCATGCATACCTTCCATGAGAAACAAAGTAGCCGGGAAAAATTAATTTGGAGACCACCAGTACAGTCAAAGACATTTTTGAATAACGTTTGCTTCTTACTGTCAAAATGTTTATGATCATGTATCTTCTAAGCTAAAAATATTCCTGTTGCTTGAATAATGCACTTGGGGGAATGGCTAGATGAAAGCCAAACATACAGCTTCTTTTGAAGCATTTGACCCAGCAACAGGATTTCCAGCTTCTTAAATATGATTCTGTCGGTTTGCCAGATTTAATGTAGGATCCAACTTGCTGACTCCAAGTGAAACAGCAGTGGGTCAGTTGCTTGGTATTCAGTAGCTTGGTATACAGCAAAAAGTGTTACATTAGTCTGCCAAATAAGGGAAGATTATAGCTCCACTTGTGCAAGACAAATCTGTTCCAGCGCATAGTCGTCACAAGGCAATGATACTGATTTTCCCATGGAATAAAGAACTCTCCTAGAACAGCATAAAATGAAACTGGTTCAAGACACAAATCGTCCCGTGGTTCACCTGGTTTCCTGATGAAACAGACAGCCCTGTGGCACACTGAAGTCTGCATGTATGTACACTGCAAACCTTTCTATTTATTTAGCTATAGGCAAATTATTTATCTGTGGGCAAATTTTGAATATAGTTTAAAGGCCATATCCGGCATCCTTTGATGTGAATAATCAGCAATGAGGCCAATAGCAGTTTCCTAGTAGGACTGAAAGAGCAGTTGGTTAACACAAGTTAACCAACATCCTTGGCATCTGAAAGCCTTACCTTTAAAAAGTAGAAATTAATAGTRACAAGCTGTCATAGCTTGAGGAGCACCACAAAGGAAAATGGGAGGTGAATGTCTCTGCACATCTCCTGAGGTCAGAAGAGTTGGTGTCACTCTGCATCCAATATTTATGTTGCCTTTGAATCCATCCTGTGCCCAACCCTACACTAGTCCTGCCATCAGTAGGAAAAATATTCCAGAGTGGATAGAACAGCGGTTTTGGTATTACTGTCCTGATACACACACCTTTGTACGTAGGTGGAGAGAGCCTGCCATAGAACCAAAGAAGGGTTGAGGTTGGAAGGGACCTCTTGAGATCATCTAGTCCAAACCCTTGCTCAAGCAAGGTCAGCTTGGGATTTTTTGTTGTTGTTGTTGGGGTTTTTGTTTGTTTGTTTGTTTTGTTTTTTAAGTAAGTAATATGTAGGATACTTTCATGAGAAAACATGAAATACTTGAATGTAGAGTCTGCTAGGATTGTATTGGAGGACTGTGAAGAGAAGAGAGGGCCAAACCTGACATAATCTTGTTCGTATTATCTAATAAAGAAGTACAGAGACTGATTTAACCCACCGTAAGAACAACCCTGGATTTTGTCTAGGAGAGAACCTTCACATTTCCTTCAAGAAAAGTCCTGGAGTGAACTAGTATCCATGGGGCAGACAACAGGGGCTCCAGAATCCAGGAGTGATGCCAGGAGCTATGTGATTTTACCACGCAGACTCATGTGGACGCATGAAGGGCTCCTGCTAATGCACCAGCAACCATCTCTCTCTGCAAAAAGGGTTTCTCCCAGGCYGACTGAGCTATGTGTGAGCTTGTTGCTGCCTGAGCATTTGTTACCCTCTGTATGTGCTCACACAAGATGCCAGGAGCCTCAGTGCCAGAACAAGTGTCTTGCTTGCTCTTCTGTCGCCATGGCTTTGCCTTGACACTCCTGACTGAAATAGCTGTGCTGGCGGAATCCAGGGTAGATCTGTGCTTAGTTTCTGGAAACAAAGGAAAAGCACTTAAGGGAAGAGAATGTTTGAATAAATTTGTAATACACTGAAGGTTGAAAGACAGGATGAAATTTAGATATCTATTGTTGTTACGTGGCTCGACATCCAAATTCTTACTATTCTGTTCAGGTTCAAAATCCCACACCTCATCATTGTGATCACTGAGTGCCTGCTGGCGATGGCTGAGATTTTCAAAGGACTGTAAGGGAGGTTGAATTTCAGTGAGATTTGGGCACCTGATTCTCCCATGATACCTTGATAATCCCAGTACACAAAATAAGGGGTTTTTGTCTGGAAGTTGTTTAAAAAAAAAAAAGAAAAGAGTAATTAGGATTCAAACACCAGAAATCAGTCCACGGCACTGAGAAATTCATTGCATAATTTAAATCCCTTTATAAGATTAGTGATCGCATCACCAAAAACAAGCGCATACAGGACAAACTAATCTTATGAAAACCAGAGTCCATCTGGGGGTAAGGGAAGATCGTATTAAACAAACAGACAGAAAAGGCCACTAAGAAATTTCTCCCCAGACTGAAATACGGGATCATCTTTGAAAAAAAAAAAATATTGCAGATGGCAAGGCTCCGGCTAAATAAAATCTAGTTATAACAGAGGAGAAAAGCATATGTTCCAGATACATACTATAAATAGACTAGATATTCTTATGGGATATATCAGCATACAGAAGAGCAGCAATAGAAAAGGCCAGAATAAGTGTGCAGTTGGTTTTTTTTAGTCCTGTAAGTTTCCTGCATGCATCTAGTGGCATTACAGGTTTTTTTTACTCATCATATGTTTTAAAGTCTAGTGTTTGATTCAAAATAAAGCTAATTTGCATTGGCATAGTGACTTAACTCACTGGTGTATTATTACTGTGTAAGCAGGTGTACCAGCAACTGCAAATAAATGCTTGCTGATGGAATACCAGCAGGGTTTCTGATGAGTTTTCATTTTGTTGAACCTTACCCAGGAAATTATTGTGTAAAAAGCTTTGCTCTTAGTTCTTTGCCTGAAACATTATTTAGCTACACCTGGCCAAATTCATGGCAATTATACTAACTATTCATAGAGGACAAACCAAAAATCCCATCAGCCTTTTTAAATCATTGTCTCAAAACCCGTGTATGAACAGTGAAAAAATCCCCCTCAGATTAATATGCACAATGAGACTTCTGATCCAAATGCTGTTCACTGTATAACCTACATAGAGAAAGATAAAATGAAAGCTTTAAGGTGGAATCTAGGTGACGCATCACTGGAATATTCTAAGTGAAAGTATTTTACAGTAAAACATGTCATTCAAAGCAGAAGTATTTATTATTATGATGGAATTGGCAACACATTTGATCATGTCATTAGAGTTAATTTTCGTTTTAGTTATTTGGGCTGAGAACATCTCCAGTTATTTTGCTGTTTGAGGGCTTAATGGCTTATTCAAATCATTTCAGAATACTCAAGAAATGCTGCAATGGGTGCTGCATGTCCCACATTCTACAGTCTCCTATGAAGGAGTTATTTAGGTCAATCTTTCTTACCTACAATAAAGAGCAGGAAAAAAGTTTTCGGTAAAAGGCTGAAGAATAACTATTGATACTTTTATATAGATCCACGAGAGTAACCACCAAAAGCACATAAAAAATCCACATCTAATATTATATAAAGATTTGCAAGTCACCTTCAATTATTACCAGGGTTATTATTTGAAAGCCAACAAACAAGATTAAAATAAATGTTTTCCTTTCCTACACTAGCAAGTGAGCATTTGCCAAAGAATGGGAATTAAAATGAGTTTTCCTATTGATTGCCATGAGTGTTTATGAATTCTTTTAAGTGATAATGATGATATGATGATAATTTACATACAATGTAGAAAAGCTGATAAAGTACCTGAAAACCGCTATGAAAGGTTCTATAGAGAAAATGCACCATTATTACAAAGCATACTGACCTACTTTTTTTTTTTTTTATTCCCACTCAAGAAAACTATATACTTAAGGCAGTAAGATTTTTTTTTCCCCAGCTTAAAGCTAAATTTACCTTCCTGCTTAATTCCAAAACAATATACTATTGCACAAATTTTACTCACCTGTGATGTGAGAGTCGCTGGACAGAATTCCTGCAGCACTGGGAAGCAGCCAACCCAGCCACCGCGCCATCATAGCGTGACACCTGCCAGTAGCTGGAGGAACCATTGTCTTGGCATGATTCATAAGGGCACCATTTCAGCCTCCATTCAATTCAGTGTACCAGATTACACAAAAAATATAAAACATCCATCCCGTGAAGAGTCTCTGCTTCACAGCTTAGCTTTTAGTACTCACAGCTTAGCTTTTAGTACTCACAGCTTTCAATACCATGGAAAGACTTGCAGACCTATCTTGCCCTGCTGAGAAACCATGATTTGGAAGGACCCTCTACCTAAATCAGAGCAGAATGAGGTAGTAACGCAGGTGTCAGTAGGTTTCTGGATAAYACTTCCAGATGCTTTCCAGATGTGGAAATACTTATGCATGGCCAAAGGAAGAGAGTGAGGATAGCACAGTTACTTGAATATCCACATACAGACCTAACTTCTTTAAAAGTGTGTCTTGAATGCTTTGAGGAGGTTCCTATGTGTATAGAAAAGTCACAATTTACTTTGGAAACGTAAATCTCTCACATGGCTTGACTCTGTTGCGTAGTTTATCGTTAACTTGCTATGGTTTTTAAGCAAAAAAGCAACATGTGAAGCAGGGTATAGAGCACAACGTGTGTCTAGGAAGCCATTATGTGGGTAGGCTCAGTAATGAGCAGGAACGTAATACCTTTTCTAGGGTTTGGATTGGGRTGTTTTGGCATTAGAGTGCCACCACTCATTTGGGGAATACTGGGGTAGTTGCACCCTTATAGGTGCTTTGGAAGGGCCTCTCCTGAGAGTCGGCTGTCACCACCCTGCTGCACAGCAGTATCTCCTCTCTCTAAAAAGTAGCTGCTTCTGTTTCTCAGCTCCTGCTGAACTCAGCRCTCAGCTAAATGTGCTGCCTCCTCCAGGGGAAAGGATCCCATTTTTCCCAGAAAAATGGGCTCCTGCTGCCTTCTGGCTGCTGAGTTGGCTCCGCGGGAAGTTAGCTCCCAGCACTGTGATCCCACTCTCCTGCAAGCACAGCAGGAGTGGGAGCTGCTACCTCTCCTGCAAGCATAATTTCCATCTATTTAAAAARCTGTGATTCACAAATCAGGAGAACTCCAAATTTAGCAAAGCAAATTTTAGAAAAGCAGGAGTCCTGCCCCTTCTCTCCACTTGCCCTCGGATCTCAGGAGAAGCCTGAGCCTGAGCAAAGGCATAAAACCACGAGCTCTCCAGGGGCCAGGTGCAGACTGGGGAAACTTTTCTTTAGAAGAAAATTTGGTTTTTTTTTTTTTTTAATTCAGTTAGGAAAGGAATGAGAAAGCAAGCATGCAAGATATACAGTTCATTTAAGAAGAAACATGTAAACAGCATTTTTATCAGGTCAACCTCGAGAAGATGTGATTGTTACCTTGACAAAAATTCTTTGTCTCCCTTACTGAGATCTGCATGATAGACTGACTGGCAGAGCTATTAATTGATTCTTTGTATTTCTGATCTCACTAAGGCCAGCAAGCATTCCTAATGGTTTCTAATTCCTCATCATGACATCCATTATGTTCACCTCTGAGATGTCTAAATGTATTCCACGTATAATGGCAATGTTATGTAAAATGCAACATGACAGGAATACTTAGAATTGTTCAAATCTGCGCTGTGGAAACCAACCTTATTTGTGCTAGCTATCTGATATGGGATTTGCATGTTTTGGTTTTCTACAGGCACGCTGAGAAACTCAACTACCTAAGGATTTAGACATTGCAGGTGGGCTAGTGTTATATCACTTGTGGCTCCACTATGAACACAAAACCAAACACAAACAAAAATAATCCATACAGGAAGAACAGGCATGCTGACAGAGATTGTTTGACGTTAGAAAAGCACAGCTACAGCTGCCTACTCTTTGTTACAATGTCTACAGTAAATCTGGGATAATGCTCACACAAGAAACAAAGAACTACCACAGAGGACTCTTAAATAGGAGAAATAGATTCTGAAAGGTGACAATTTAAGTAATTTAACTACAACAAAGGAAAAACAAAACAGTTCTCTAAAATCTGAGCCTTCAATTACAGAAAGCAGCTGTGAGAAAATCTAACCTTTCTTTGAAGCAGAAAAACAGGACAGTTGTATGACACAGGCAAGAAACTGTATTCATAAAATACAGTGTGCTTTGCTTATCTGTATAGCACAGGGTAAATAAAAAACTTAATCTACTGTTCCTGTGCCTGAACTGTCAAGAGAGTTGTGCAGGGGGGTTGGACTAGATGATCTTTAAAGGTCGCTTCCAACCCAAGCCATTCCATGATTCTGTGATTCTATGACATGGTCTCCAGCATGGCAAAATGACTTGTGTTCACAGAAGCATGTACGGTTCGTTGGTTCATTGGTGTTATCCTGCTCTAGTGCCATACCTACCTCATATAGCAGCTACCTCACGGGTCTCACCCAGCCTAGGAAGGTAAGAGAATAGCCACTTAACAGAAGAGCAAATTGTACTATCCAGAGGGGTTCTGCAAGTTATGATTACATAGCAAAATTGGTAAGACACTGTTTTAGGACTTGTGGGATTTGTAACTCAAAAGATGTTCCAAACTATGCTGAAAATAAACATAGTTTAGTCTTCTGCCAACTGAGAGGAGGGAATCCAAGTTTCTTTTGGATTTACCAAATGTCTGGGAACAAATGTCCAGCCTGAAAAACTCAATGTGAAGAACAATTTGAACACAAGATGAAATATCTATGACGCAACTTTCTCCAACATATCTGAGAAAGACCGGCAGCATTGCTCACACTCCAAATTAATCCACACACAGATTAACTAGTAGTGCTATAGGAACATGCAGAAACATTCCTTTTTGGCTTTGCATTAATGTGTATTATCTCCCAAATATCTGCAAACCACATCTTCCTTTTTTGTCAAACAGAACAGTTATGAAAAGACTCCTTATAATAAAGAATTGAGATAGAGATATTAAACATATGCTGCTTTAAGAGCAGCTAGATCATTGGTTCCTCCATATCATCACAAAAACAATAAATCCTTTTCTGAAACATATCAGAGCAAAAATCTGTGAAGAACATCGCGGGGCCAGAGCTGACAAAATATAAGGTGAGAGCAGAAAGATTAAATGATTTTTTTTTTTTTCTTTTGGAATTTGGATCTCACTCCAGTCTTTCTCAGCAGAGGATCTGAATCGAATCAAAGTGCAGATAGAAGAGGTTGTGGACTGAATAGATTCAATGAATGGCAACAAATTGTCAGGTTTATATGATACTCATCCAACATTTTAGCATAATTCAGGAATAAAATACCTTGCCTACTAATTGTGGTGTATGACTTCTCTGTATTCACATGTGATGACTGGGAGGTGGCCAAATGTCTAATCAATATTTTAAAGGTTTTGAGCATCTGACATCCATGGAACTGCAAATTGATAAACCTACCAGGAAAATGAGTAAAAGCATTATCAAGGAACTGATGGACTGCTGCACAAACAGGAAAAGAAAAATCAACACACCCTTTGAAGGGTAGGTCTGGACTCACAGATTGTTAGATTTTTTTAAAGGAGTCAAAGGTATATGGATAAAAGAGGCCTTGTTAATGCTAATCTAAATGAATTTCAGAAAAGCTTTTGCCATAAGCTCTTCGGGAAAATATACAATCATGAAATAAGACAAAAGGATCTTCTGTAGATAAATAATTGGTTAAAAGAAAGGAAAAAAAAAAGTATTAGTAAATGGGAAGTTTTCATAGCAAAGGAAAAGTCCACAGGGGTCTATGCTTTTGCTTTTCAGCATATTCATAAGTGATCTGGAAAAGGCAAAATTTGCTGATGATACCAAGTTATTAAGGATGGTGGTACAGATTATGGCTGAGTGAACCACTGTCAAAGGGCCTATCAAAGGAGACAGTAGCTAATGATAATAGCAGTTGAAATTCAAGTTAGGTAGATGTAAAGTGTTGCACAAAAATAATCCTAGCTTGATATATGAAATGATCAACTCTAAGATGACTATTCCTATTTGGGAATGAGATCTTGGAGGGATAGTAGTTCTAAACTGAATGCTTGGCGGTGGGTGAAAAAAACCAAACAGAAAAGAGAGCAAAACTGTTACACCCCTGTATAAATCTGTAATACACCCACAACTTGAAATTGTGTACAGGTCTGATCTTCTGCAACTTGGAAAGAGTAACGTGGAAGTGATAAAGGTTCAGGCAGGGACAACAAGGATCAGAAAGGTATGAAATTTTTTCTATAAGGGGACTTAATCAACTAGGACTCCTGAGCTTGAAAAGTTAGAAATAATAGGAGATGCAAYAGAGATCAATAAAATCATGAGTGGCATAAATAGAATGATGAACAAATTATTATATCTTCCAGCATAGGAACTAGGAAAGTTACCAGGTGTTGAGTGCAAAACACAAAACAAAGGAGCCTCTCACCGTTAAGCTGTGGAACTTCCTGAAGCAGGGTGATGTGAATGCTGAAAATTCAGATGCCTCCTACAGGTTAAGTTCTTGGGAGGAAAAATTCATCACACCTTATATGAAAAGAAATAACCTCTGACACAGGTAGTCCTTGAGCCACAAAGTTTTGGAGTTTGAGAGGAAATTTTGTATGTAGTGTTATCATTATACTCTTCGATCCACATCTACTAATGGCCACTGTCAGATCCTACCTCATTGAATTTAAGTATTATCCAGTATGAGTATCCTTCTGTTCTTATCCTAAAAATTTCCCAGGCACATTACAAAAATGAGTCCAAGAAAAGAACCATTCTTGAGAAAAGGTAGCAAATGAATCGGGGCCTACAGGGCTCAAGGGAATCATTTAAGATAAATGTAAGTGTAAGAATATTTTCATTTACTAGACATACTTTCTAATCCATTTGTATTAGATGCTTAATGATATTTACTTCCTTTTTTAAGTATTCTCAGCTCTCTGCAGGAAAAAGTTGGATCTGAAGGTGAAGATGCTAAGGAAGATCAGGTAAAAATCACAAAGAAAAACAGTAAAGAAGTATTTCAGAACAAAGAACAGGTAGCCTATTCTGAGTTTAAAAGACCACGTGAAATGTAAGAAGAGCAGAAGAGAAGAATCATACAAACGCACAGTTGAGATTTATAAACAGAAAGGATGAAGGAATTGTTAAAAATATTTTTTTTCTTTCTTCAGAATTGTGAATCTGACAGCACACCTTACCACTACTTACACAAGAAAGGACAGACTAAACCTCTTCTTGCTTTTAACCCTTCTCTTAAAAGCCTCAAACAATCTCTCCGCAGAACCATATCCTTCCAACACTTAAAAAGATGATCCCTAAGCCTGTTAAAGGCATTTTGCTAACAAAATGATTTAGGTAAATTGTTTCAAGAACTTTCAGAGAAACCAAATTTAAACTTCACTTCAAATTTTAGAGTATCCACACTTTCAACATTTGAGAACAAGAAACAAGTAAATCTGGCTTAGCGAAGAGTAAAGCCAGGCCTTATTCTTCCTTCCAGCTACACCGTTCTTTTCGTCAAGCAGTTTTTAAAAATAGATTTCTGTTAGATTCTCTGCATAATCACACCACTGAAAGTCCTGCTGGGCAGCTTGTAAAATTGTCGCTTAAACTACCCTGCATGGGCACTGTGGTTTCTGTACATGTGGTATTTTCTACGGTAAGTTCTTAAAGAAATAATTTTCATAGTCATCAGAGGTTTGATTCATGACAACAAGAACATTTAGTTTCTCTTACGTGAAAAATTATTGCTTGTGTCTTTTGTTAAGACTAAAATCCTGCATTTTTCATTTGTAAATCTTAAAAGGCAGAATAAGAACAGACACACTGGAAATCTAAGGCTTTGGCTGTAACATTTTTTCAAAATATAAAATCCTTGAAGTAGGAAAAAAAAAGGAGAAACTTCTTACTTCTTACCTTGGCAAGCTCCCTGTATAGAATCAAAAAGAGATAAGCCTACAAGGGAGAAAGAAAATGGAAGAGGATTGTCATAGCAACCAGTTAAGAACATATTCAACACAGGAAACAATCTAATTAATCTCCTTCTTTTTTAAGAACCACAGGACATACTGCACCATCCAGTTGAGTAACAGGACATTTTTTAAAAGACAGTAAATTAAACATCAATTCATTAAAATTTGTAGTTTATTTGCAGAGTTTTTGACTCATTCAATGCATATACAGCTTATAGGGCCATAAATAAAAATGAAAATAGGTAGGTCTTCTGTTTGTTTAAATTACCTAGGCTGTAATTAAGCCCAAAGATTTTTGGTAGGAGACAAAGAAAAGGTGATACTGCTGTTAAAAATTAGGAATATATACTCTTGCACTGAAAATAAGAGTATTAGAAAATTAAACTAGTCCAGGGCTAGAGACTAAAGAATGTAATCCCAACTATCCTTCTTTCCCATTTTTTTGCAAGCCAATCTACTATGCTACAGAAATCAGTGGCTTCTGAGCAATATCTTCAATTCATGAAAACACACTTCTGTTTTAATATTGACATCAGCCATTCACTTAGTCTTACTCAGTCTCAATTTTACCACATGCAGTAATCAAATACTGCTACGTTGCTAGGTTTAAGATAAAATATAGACACTTATTTACTTTCCCTTTGGGGATAGTCTTGATATAAGTAACACTTTATGGGATGTGTTTCTGAARGACTTATTTTCAGTCACTACATGAGATCACATCGAAGAATTCCAGGAAAGACTCTTTAGCAGATCTGGATGGAAAACATTGTCAGTCCTTAGCAAAACTTTATTGCAAACAGAAGAGTAAGAGACAGCAAACTTTTAATAAAATATTCCACCTTTTCTCAAAGAAAGCCAAAGTATGAAAGCCAAAGCCTGCTCTTCAAAGAGAAAGTTACAAATCCTGCAAAAAGCCAACACTTTCTTCTGCTAGTAAATAGTTTTGATGGGATTTCTATTTTTCAGCACAGGAGAACTTGCTCCAATAATAGGTCTTTTGCTATTCCTCAAGTTTTCAGAACCAAACTGCATTTCCTACAAATCCTTACCTGTGTGTAGCTGTTTATATTTAAAAAGTCAAGGAAAAATACTGCATGAGCTAAATAAAAAGGGTGTTTATTACATAATTGAAATCTGCAATTATTTTCTAGGAAGTTAAATGCATCTATCTATTTCAGATCCTTCAGGAAAAAGCACTACTCTACTATTGCAACTATTAAACCCTGCATATTTCTGGAGTCTAAATTTTTACCCTCAGGGCTTCCTTCTTCAGATGCAAGAAAACAAAATGCAGAAATWTTTTCTGGTAGAAAAGATAAATTATAAATTTGATCTCACTCATTCATTTGCTTTAAAATGCTTTAAGAGATCCTAAACATTAAGCCTAATTCTCCACTCCAACCCCAGGGCAGAGCCAGAGTGTTCACTGAAGCATTAGGTTACATCTACTTATTTCTTGGCAGGCCCCTGGGAAGCACCCCTCAGTTCCTTGGCCAGGCAGCACAGGGTGGCCCCCAGCCACGCATAGCAGCAGAAACGTTCCATGTCACTAGGCCTGTCCCAAAGACCCGCCCTTTCAAAACTCACACCACCCTTGCACCCTCGTCATGGCCAGACCTCACCAGCGCTCTCCCTACCACAGCCTGGAGCGGCCACCTGACCCTTCACCGCTGTCTCTGTACAGCCGTGTGTCCTTCACTATTGCTGCCCCTACTGTTGTCTTCATGGGTGAAAGCTGTGCTCTCTGTCACGCAAACTTTTGACAGCRGACTGAGCTGTCCCAACAGCCACAGCTTCCCCATGACAGCGGGTAGATTTGGTGGTGGGAGACAAGCAGGCACTTCACTACTCTACAGACCTGGCAAAATCAGCAACGGGTACATTTTTGCGTGATGACCTCCTCAGCTGGTGGCCTCACAAATATCTGGTAACTCAATAGCGTCTGCAGCACAGTACTCACGAAACCGGCATCGTGTGGGTTTGCTGCCGTTTGTCAGTGAAAACTATCTGAAATTCAAGGTGACAGGTCTGCTATGGCTTTGCAAGGCCACCCTGCGGATATGCGCCATCCTCCACTGGAGGACCACTGTACCACTGCCAGCCAGCAGCTCCTCAAGCTGAAGGTTTCCTCCGTTCTGTCGACTGGTTTCCTACTCATATTAATTTTGCTACAAAAACACCAGTAAACTACATTTGAGTTTTGAGCCATCACTGTTTGAGGAACATAAGAGGAATACATCCCCTCTCCTATACAAACCTCTGCTTCCCGCTTTCTCCCTCCCCTTCCTCCCTCCTTCCACACTCGCAGGCTTCTTCCACATCCCTGTTCTTCACTGGTCCCAGAAAGTGAATGAGAGTCATGTTTGTAGAACTGTTTAAGGTTYGGTTTTGAACTGTCTAACAGCTGATCACAAAAAAGTGCCAGTAAAGTACCAGTGATGGTAGCAGCTGAAACATGCCCCTTAAAATTGAAAAAAAAAGCAGAGGTTTGGCTTCCACTGTTTCCTGACACACTCCACCAGCCTTCTTTACAAACGGGCAAGGTGCTGGCCTGAAAGTGGCAGGGCAGACGTGGGAGACTGGGAGAGTCCGTGGGGGGTTGCACAGGTGTGTGTTCTGGGGGTGGAATGGCCGTTTCGGTGGGGAAAAAKGTACTTAAGAAACCTCTGTGAATTTCAACAAAAACGCTAGTAACCCCATTCCCCAAGAACACACAGAGAATGGGAACAGGCTCCGGCCCTATGGTTCGCCCATCATGTGATGTGGACGTAAAGATTTAAAGATTTATGGCTCATACTTGTCGGAAGTCTAAGCCTCCTTCTGGTATTTTACATTCCTCACTAGCGTAGTTCTTATTTAATGTATTCAGCCTTCCATCTTACAATAGCTAATTCATAAGTCAAATGCTCACTTACCGGATTTCAATTTCATCATTTGTTGTTTCATGTCTTCTGAGGATTTTGTTAAAACTCTTGATAAAAGGTCCTGTTATTTTCCTTTTAATACTCGGCTGCATTTAATGAAGTCCCAACAAGGTACATGTTGAAAGAACATACATCTTCAACTATTGTTGCTTTGTGTTGTCCTTACCTTTCATGAAGGATATTGTTTATTTTCGGTATTTACGATAGATTTATGTTGTGCTTATACAAAATCAGGGATAGCTGAACACATTAGAGAGATGAAGTGTTAAGCACTGAAGAAAAAATGATATTGTGCAAGTGTCAAAATTGCAAAATGTTACTGAAAAGAGAAGGTTTAAAAAGACAAAGCAGTAATATTTTTCTGCTTCTTCCCTGTTGTGGGAACTGTGTATTATATACTAACACAACATATGGAGAAGCTGAATCCCCACCCTGGAAACCTACAGGAAATTGAACTTTGTTACAAAAACCTCAAAAGTTGGGGTTTTTTGGTTTTGGTTTGTTGTTTTTTTTTTTTTTTTTTTTTTACGTTACAATATAGTAAACATTTTCCTTTTCTGTATTTAGCCTCAGGATTATTATATACAAAAACATCAGCAGAAATCTGCAGTCGGTTCTAGAAGAATCAACATGAATTTATCTCCCAAATCTCTAAACAGAGGTTAACGAATGAACAGTCCTTGAACCTACACTGCATCTTGAGCATACTTGCAAATGAGGATGATCCACAGAACAGCAGAACACATTTAAACAACTTCCAAAGGGGCAGATAAAATTCTTTTGCCAAACAAACAAGCATTATAACCAAAAGTCACACAAAGTTCAGATGGAATGAACATGGCCACTTTAAAGTGGTCACTAATGACAAACTGCCTCCTACAGACATTTCAGTGACAGCGCTGGAACATTTCAAGCCTATAGTTTCAGCAGTAAACAGGTTAGGCACTCATGCATTATCATAGTGAAGATCACTAGTAGTCATAAATCAGTGACCTATGACACCATCTATCAGCAAAATAATTTTTTAACAAAGTATGACTGGCAAAATGACCAGTTTGGTGGCAACTTTACGGTTATAGCTAAGGACTAAGTTGCATGTATATGTCCTTTCCTTCAGTGCAGCTATCTCAAACTTGTACTTTACTTTTTGACGTGAGTAGCCACTTACAATTCCAGAACTAATAAAAAAGGTACAATAAAGAGAATCAATAAAAGGTGTATAATTTATCCCTATGAGATTTCAATGTATTCCAGTTAGAACTTGTTGAATATTTTTTCACTGATAACATTATATTCCATTAATTTAGATTTCTGTAGTCATTTTTTTCTAAAAAAGAAAATTTTTCTACACATTTACCTGCTAGTCATCAAAGCAGTGAATTTACAAGGTCCTACGATTGAGAGAAATAACATTTGAAACAAAACAGACAATGGAAAACTCTTACTGCAAGCTTACTGTAAGCATAACCAGCTATACGAGATGGTATGTAAGAACACATTATAATTTCAAATGAGCAGTAAACAAATGGATATTGCTTAAAATTATATAATTACCAAGGAACTTGAATAAACACTCATAAAATGGTGTGTGAAACCTTTCTGAAAACTGAACCAACATGCAGTATAAGGAGACAATTAGGATATTTGCCTCAAAACCACACTGCTGTTCCAACCCAAAAAAGCTAATGTAGACACAGCCTACTTAGCCTGTTGTGGACAGATCCCCTACAGAAACATGTATGTTTTTACACATGTATGTACATAAGTATGCATATAATACCAGTGCACAATAACATACTGGTTTATTTTAACATAGAAAAAGTGAGCTGCTGATCAAAATATAGCAACAAAAGAGTTTAGAAACCAACTTCTTATTTTTTTGTATTATATAACTTTGCTCAGAGCAGGACTAGATAATGTGGAGGCTGAGAGAGAAAAAAATACAATATATTAGCATGAACAGAGTTACACGTTACAAAATAGAAGGAAATTTTTTTTAAAGCCAGTAGGAACAAGTAAGAGCATTACCACAGTGGCTCCTTGGACTGGATTAACACAGACTGATTGCTTACCGTCTTACAGGGGGACATCAAACAAACTTAGGAGGTAACAGGTTCAAAACAGTGAAAAGGAGGAAGTTGTTCATACACTGTATAGTCAAGCGTTGGAGCATCTTGTTCCAAGATGCTATAGGTGTTTAAAATTTACCTGAATTCAAAGGACAACTGAGTAAATTAATAGAAGAGATATCTGCTGTCAGCTATTAACTATAGCAAAAAAAAAAATCACTGGTTTTGGAAGTCTTTTAACCACAAACTGGGAAAATACTTTGAGGAAGTATCATTAAATGAAACTTCTGATGGCTTTCTGTATGCAAGTATCACACCAAAGGAAATGCAAACATATTAAAATATGTTRCTGTTATCAGGTTTCTGACTTCTCTTTATTATCATTCACCACTGTGTAAAACTTCACTGGGTAATCTCAAGTGGTGTTCTTCTGCCTATGGTCCATGGACTTGTAAAAGTCACACGTGAAAACTATACACACACCTTTGTGCAATTGCAAGCAATGGGGCAATAAATAAGGTAGAAATAAAACACATATATGAACACTCATAATTTAGCCTAATTTTCAAAATAATGTAAAGTAAACCACTGAAACAATCTGTACAGAATTATTCAAGGGTTTGGGACTAGCATTGCTTTTTTTCTAAAAGGCTGGCTAAAACAATTTAAAAGCAACAATCTATACATTGGCTGCCCTAATACAGCCACATTGTCACACATTTTCTTCTTATTCTACACACATCCACGTCCACCCACGCTAGTTACATTTTAAGAAATGGGGACCAAACCAAACTGTTTCAAGAAGGGTGTAGAAGACATAGCTCCACATCCAGTATAATATGACCTTAAATATTCATGCGTTTAATACTGTAAGCAAGTCTCATTTCATAAGCATATTTTGAAGCTTTAAAACAGACAGCTGCACTGTCCCTTATTTTATTCTGTTCAGTACAGAAAGTGAAGTCACATTTTCTTAGTTAAGTCAAAAACAAAAGAACAAAAGCAACTTGTTTTGTTTGGAGGCTTTGGTTGCTTGGAAGCACTGGAGAGCTCAGATACTTGAGTAAATCAGACAGCACAATTCATGGTTCATTATGTCTCCTCCATGTTACTCTGACAGCTCAGTCATATGTCTTTAAATCTGCAAACAAGAAAAATAAGTAGTTTTGTGAGTAGTAAAACTTAAGAAACTCAGCTTCCTGTGTCTTTTTGTTTTATTTCTGAATTTTCCCAATCTGCTAGGTTTTTCTTCTCAGAGGGGCATTCACACTTYCAGTGTAGATTTTCTGGCATGTGATGATGTAGTTGAGCTGGCATGACAGTCTTTATCAGAACGTACAGGTTCATGAAACGGTTTTGGAAAGGTAACCGGAACTTAAGGTGAAGGAAGCCAACAGGTTTATTCAGTAACAATTCTGAAAATCAATTTATATCTATGATGTGGGTCTTTTTTTCATTTTCATCCATGTTAGCTGTTGGAAGATCCGGGGTCTACTTCCCCAGGATTAGAGGCATGGTATCATCTCTCAAAATGAAAAGCTACGGTAAAGTTGAGCATATGTCAGTGAACAGTGAGAAGATTCTATATAGTTATATTTTTTTAATATATTTGTGTTTACGGATATATGAACATTGTAGAATGAAGTCACATGATCCTTGCTTACTGCAGTAAAAATATATACACATACATAACATTGAACCAGGAGCTCCAGGACAAAGGTCTGTTTATGGATGAAGGCCTTTTTTATCAGGCTATATGTCCCATTACTTTTCTATAATTTTCAGTTCCTAATTTCTGTGCGTTTTGTGCAGTAGCACTGCATTAACAGAGGACTTTTCAAAATTAGCTTTGGAACACTGCAGAACAATTTTATGGATTATTACGCATAAAATGGGTATACATAGATTATGGATTCATATGTGCATGTTGTGCTGGGTTTGGCTGGTTTATGGTGCACCTGTTCCAGCATGGCCTTATCCATGGGCCATAGTCCCTTCAGAAGTAAACTTGCTCCAACATGGCCTTACCGATGGCTGCAGTCCCTCCAGGGGTGTACCTGCTCTGTCGTGGGCTTATCCACGGCCACACGCTTTGAGGTGCTCCAGCATGACCTCATGCACAGCCACTGATGCTTCAAGGTGTACCTGCTGCAGCATGGACTTATCCACAGCCACAGATGCTTTGAGGTGTACCTTCTCCAGCATGGACTTATCCTTGGGCCACAATCCATTCAGAGATATACCTGCTGCAGCACAGACATAACCATGGCCACAGACGCTTCGAGATGTACCTGCTCTGGTGTGTACTTATCCATGGCCACAGATGCTTCGGGGTATCCTGATCCCATGTGGACTCATCCACAGGCACAGTAGAGTAAGATGATCAGCAGTACAGCAGGACAGCAAGCAGCAAAGCAAAAAGCAGCCACTAACGAGCACTAGGCTCTAACATACAGTAAGGCAAGCAAGCCCCCTGCCAAGCACAGGAGCCTGCCCATTAATGGCTAAACAGCAGTAACAGCTATAAATTCAGTCTAGCACATTCCAATCAAATCTGTCGTTATCTYGAACCCTTCGAGCCCCACATTAGGCACCAAAAAGGACTGTCATGGTTTAACCCCAGCTGGCAACTAAGCACCACCCAGCCGCTCGCTCATTCCCCCCATGGTGGGATGGGGGAGAGAATCAGAAGAGTGAAAGTGAGAAAACTCGGGGGTTGAGATAAAGACAGTTTAATAGGGAAAGCAAAAGCTGCGCATGCAAGCAAAGCAAAACAAGGAATTCATTCCCTACTTCCCATCGGCAGGCAGGTGTTCAGCCATCTCTAGGAAAGCAGGGCTCCATCACGCGTAACGGTTACTTGGGAAGATAAACGCCATCGCTCCGAACGTCCCCCCTTCCTTCTTCTTCCCCCAGCTTTATGTGCTGAGCATGACRTCATATGGTATGGAATATCCCTTTGGTCAGTTGGGGTCAGCTGTCCTGGCTATGTTCCCTCCCAACTTCTTGTGCACCCCAGGCCTACTCACTCGCGGGGCGGTATGAGGAGCAGAAAAGGCCTTGACTCTGTGTAAGCACTGCTCAGCAGTAATGAAAGCATCCCTGAATTATCAACACTGTTTCCAGCACAAATCCAAAACATAGTCCCATACTAGCTACTATGAAGAAAGTTAACTCTATCCCAGCCAAAACCAGCACACATGTGTAAGTATTCATAACAATAACATATGTATAAATTGATATTAATAATCTATAGATACTGTGTGCTTATACATGTGACTGTATAATGGATTTACAGGGCTTTAAGTGTGGGTATGTGTGGCTGGATGGACAGATTGATAGATTTTTACATTTAATAGGAAGAGAAGAATGTTTTTGTGCAGGTATAAATCTCTTTTGTGTTCGAATATTTGGGAACTTCATGCCATGATGCTGAGTTATATCTCTTTTACATTATCTCCTGTCCCAGATTAATAAGCTAATAAATAGAAACAGAAAAGTAAAGAATAAAATGTGTGKGTTTGAAAATTCTTCTGTATTTAGGCATCTTGGGAATACTGGGCACTGATCTGATTTCACAACACCACAAGACAAGCTGACAGCAGAGAATTCGTTTATCCTTAACACAGAGCACAAAGTAAATATTCAGCCTTGTTGTTTGAATGTTCTGTCTGGACACACTGCTCACATATTACATCTGACTCCATTACTTTGAACAAGTTCAGCTACAACTACCAAAAAACCTTTGTGATTTAAATTCCTCAGTCATTTTTTCTCTTTATATCTTCCAGATTTTATGATGTCTCATCTTCAACCAACTGCCTTGGGCTACTACTGCTCTAACAATGCTCAGTCTAGAAAACTGTCTAACCTAATGGAAAAGGTAAAAATCAGAAAACAGAATCACCTGGACTCAGTTCTCTTGGGAACTGTAGTTTATGCTCTGCATGCTCTCCACAATGTTTTTGATTACTTTTCCTCATACTTCCATAGTCTGTTTTCTGAAATCTACAATATTATAAATACATTTATACCTCTGACTACCTCCAGGACTGAAAACATTAAATATTCAGAAATCATAACTCAGGCCACAATAACATAAATATGAATAAATCTTAAGTTTACATTCATATTATTTTCAAAATGTCTTTGTAGCCCTCACATTGGAACAGAAGAGCCTAGTAGGTAGCATATAAAGAGAAGCCCAAATGCATTGTTTTTTAAAAAAAAGTGGTTTTAAGTTGATCCCTGTTTTTTTTCCAGTATTTGAGGCCATAGGCAAAAAATACCTTGTGCCACATACTTTTCAATACAGTCTTAAAACTAGAGTATCCATTAGTTCTTTCATAGTTTTACTCCTTCATAAAAAAAACAGCAAAGAAACAAGAATTCCCAGATAATTTATGTCTGCTTGTTCTGTGCACAACAGAATATGCCAGCATGAACTGTGCTAATAGACCTAAGCTGCCTTCAGTGTTGCATTTGAGGTTGGTCTTCGGTGTAAATACAAAAAGCAAGAAAAGAAG
>JAYKAV010002829.1:0-164139 GCA_035582835.1 Phoebastria nigripes | reverse complement strand
AAGGAAAGGAAAGGAAAGGAAAGGAAAGGAAAGGAAAGGAAAGGAAAGGAAAGGAAAGGAAAGGAAAGGAAAGGAAAGGACTTTGTGGAGAACTGGTACATTAAAGCTTGATTGCTTGAACTTAAAATTATTTTTCTTTATACTAATTAGCTGTACATTCCTCTCTGAGGACTTACATTGCAGAAGGTATGTGCCATTTAGTTTGCCTCTGTGCTGGCCAGGATTGAATATAATGGAAAAATATTCATGAAAATGTTCTTAATTCCAAACACCATTGGTTCCAAACACCGAACGGAGCTCTAGCCTTAACTGTTTAGGAAGAAAATGCAATAATTTAACACTAGGTACTCTGAGTAACAAAGTGATTGTAAAGTTAGTCTGACTGTAAAAAAAGGGAAGGTGCCTGGAGGAAAAAAAATACTCATAACAAGACTGAGTTCTAAATGCATTCAAGTGATTTATTTTTACTATGTGCTTATCATTTATTCGTACAGACTGCTCATTAAAAAATGCATGTCCCAAGAGTCCAGGTCTCCGTCTGAAATGCCAACAAATGCACCTTTGTACAAATGCTGAGTAGTAAATAAAAAATAAATTATCCAACTAAATAGCATTTAATGAGGTTTAAATGACAAAAAGAAACAAAGTAGTAATGGAAGAAGGTTAGAAAAGATTCAGACAAATCTCCATCTGGCTTTAGTATACAAAAGAAAAAAAAAAACAGGTAAATAGAGATTCAGCAATGAATAAAGGAGTATCAATGAGCTGGAAGACAGAAACTGATACGGACAGTGAGAAACATCTGAGCTGTTTGTGAACAAATGTAAGGTGTAAATAAAGCAGCAAAATGAAATACCAGTATAAGACGGAAGAGCAGATACTAAAGAAAGAGAACTATAATCAAGCTTTGTAGGATTTAGTTTTACTTGGTTAAGGTCAGTAAGCACTGATTTTTGCTGTGCTTGTCTGTGTCTGAATCGTTAGGATACCTATTTCATGGTTATAATTTCTGGACAGTACAGCAACGACTGTGGACTCCTGGAAAGGAAGTTCTGGGTCTCGGAGGTTGTTGCAGGGAAGAAAGGATAAAACTGCCCAGAAATTACAATCACTAATAAGCACCAGCAATCAAACCTTGGTTTTAACACAAAATTTTCAAGAAAAATGCAGAATCTAATCCCAAGAAGCTTAATTATAACACAAATATCAAAGGATATATGCACTAGAAAGTAAAATGTGAAAGTAAAAGATGTAAGGTAACTAATATAGACTGAATAATTAAAGCTAAGTACAATTATAAAGTGCAGCTATTTCAGGATATAATAGTAAACAGATTTATTCACCAAATACCTACTGAGTCAGCAAGAGATGATTTTATGCTATTTTTGATGAGCTTTTGGTAAGTGGCAAGGACAGAAAAGAAGAGCTGATTGCAGAAAATAACCTTGAATGGGGTGATCATGAGTGAATTCAATTTAAGCTAAAATTAATAAACTATGGATTTCCATTTCGAAAAGACAGACTTTGAGATAGCAGAGTCATTTGGACTGCATTGATGAATTAATGTGGAAGAGGCTTGGAATTCCTTTTAGTCAAAAAGTGAAAGAAAAGATGTGGAATTTGTACCCTAAGGACAGAGTAAAAAGTTGTGTTATGGCCTGTATCCATACACAAAGGGCCTTCTCCCATTTGCACTGCTTTGAGTAGCTATATCAAATGCCATTTCTCATGAACATCTAAGATGTAACTTATGCACAACCAGAAGCACAATGGTTCTGTGTTTGCAATACCCTCTATTCATTTGTGTTCATTCATCTCAGAATGGCAAGATTTGCTCACAGAAAGCCCAAGATGTCTGTACTCTATAAATAGACTGTTTTCTCTTACTATTAAGTCTGATTTTGGCAGATGTGTTGATGAGGCAGGGTGCCAGCCCTTGAAAAACACTTGATATTCATCATTATCCATATTATTGTGTCCTTGTGTACTCAGAAAGTAGTTGATGTCAAAGATATTCTCATAACTGGCCACAAAGAAAGATTTTTTCCACTTCCATATATGAGAAAGAAATGAAATGTCTGGAAATCATCTCTAGGCTGCACAGACACTCCAGTGTTCCAGCTGTTGCCATGAGACCTCTGATTAACTACCCGCATGCCAAAAATTCTCAAAACCCACTAATAGGTTAAAGACGAATGGAAAAACTTGCTGTAAATAAATACATTATTAGCAGATGGAACATCACAAATCAGTAACAGAAGAGGATGGTAACATCTAAATAAACACATATATATTATATCAGTTTGTCCTGTGTTCCCAAGCAAAATGCTATCATTTAACTACCCTCCCCGTGAGACCCTAAAAATTTTAAAAATACCATTTGTGCCTACGTGACACAAATGTGTACACATACAGAAAGTGATGCTCTGTGGTAAAGGGCTTGATTACTTGTTTTTATTTTGTTTCTTAAATCAGAGACTGTCAAGCAAGAATCCAGGAAGTCTGAATTGCTGGACAATTAGTAGGTTGAATTAAAACAGAACAGCAAGTAGAGGAACATATTTAGCCATTATCAGATACATGGGAAAAAAATTAGTTTGAAACCAGTCACAAAGTTAYGTTATCCTATTTCCAAAAACTATTTGTTATTGGTTTTGTTGTTCTGAGGAAGCACGGTTTTCGGTAACAAAATTTTTGTCTTTATCAAAGAAAGGGCAGGTGTGTTCACATGAATGTGGACAAGCTATGTACCCAAAACATCATCCAAAACTGAGGAACTTGTTTTTCTTCACACAAAAAGTGTGACATTTCAGCACAATTTTGTATTTCTCCCAAATGGGAGAAAATTCCATACAAAAGGATAAAAACTTTTCAAAGCTCAGGAAGCTTCAGTGTCGAACAGAATCACTGTCCTCTGGAAAACTCAAAATTAAGACACAACGACTTTCTCTGTCATTATATTATACTGACATAACATCAACAAGAGTAATTGTGTCTTAAGCTAAATATATTAATATAGCTGATACATCTTACTGTTACAATATCACTGAGTGTGACTGTGTCTCAACTTCAATATATTAGATTGATAAAATATCAGTGAAAAAACTATCACTGTAACCATTCCTACCCTTGTAACTGTAAACCTATACTTGAGCTGACATGTTCTCACAACTCATTGACTGCTCCCAGGATTAAAAAAAGAAATAAAATGGAAAAGATAAATAAAGATAATCAAAGAAATGCTACAGATTTTAATACCATCTATTTAATTCCATACTAAGGAATTTTTTTACTTCATTTTTTTGACTGTAGATGTATCTACAGGTCTTGTTATATAGTTTACTATAATTTTAATCAGTAATGTTAAGATAACAAGTTACTTGCTTTTCAAAATTGCCAGCTTCAGTATTAGCAGTAATGGCAAAATTCTCACAGATTTAATGGATAATCCAAAGCTCAGTGGCCAGTCTTTCACTAACTTTCACATGCAGTGTGTCAGACCTCTGATGGTGTAAACTTTATATATAATAAAATTTTATCTCATAACCTACAACCTATAAAAGAAGTAAATAGGATCCTATCTTTTTGACTATCATCCTCCTGATACCAAAAGAAAATTCGGTTACATTTCCCTGTTCTAATAGTGTAAATTAATTTACCATTTTGTGCAATTGAAGCTGTGCATCATATTTTCTATTCCTTTGTAAGCAAAATGGGAATATTGCTTAACTCACAAAGGGGATTTCAAGCTTAGCTTTGTGATCATAGCTTTGAGTAGCCTGAATGCACAATTGCAAGTAGACACATTCTCCTTATTTTGTACAAAACTAAGCAATTCTTTTCAACAGGCACTTTCAAAGGTCTCCATGAGACAGTTTTCATTTATTTTTTCAATTGTTCAGCATTTACTACTAAACCTTAAGTTAATCAATTAAAAAATACTGTGAGAAGGCCAGTGTCCCTACTAGTCCAGTTTATCTCCAGTGTGAAAAGATCGTCCTTGAAAGTACTCACAGTCTTCCTTCCAAATTGCCCTCACTGTTATTTGCTCAAGATGTTCAGAAAACAGAACCTAGTAGCAAATACTGTTTTCCTCTAAAAAAGCTGTAGCCTAATTTTTACTGCATTWTCTAGCTTCACCTCTGTTTCATTTCAATCACTTCTGATTTTTCTTAATACTGATAAAATTTGGTTTTGAATCGGCAGTCTTGTAAGTATTTTTCTGCTTTATGATCATCTTTTCAAACTAAGGTATTGGACAAAGTCACTATATGATGGTGTACTCTAGAAACCTTTCCCCCCATGTGTAGAAAGGCACAAAACATGTATTATATACTTCTTTCAGGAATAAATACGTAACAGTGTTCCAAAATGACATCAATTTTTTCCCCTTTTGATCTCTTTGCATTGCTTAGATCTTAGATTAACGCAGGGATTAGATGCCTATTTTGACATAAATGGCTATTATTGTAGTGCATTTAGGAGATTTATAGATTCAGGGAGTTGTAATAAACTGACTGAAGAGAGGAAGGCAAGCAGCTCTGAGGACATGAGGAAAAGGAGTGAGAGGGTGCTAAGCAGCCCCCAGAAAGAAGTAAACTAGGTTGGGAACTAATAAAGAGAGACAAGGTGAGTAGTTTCCATGCACTGGGGTGATATCTTCTCTTATTTAATGCAAATCCATTGGAAGAGACTACAAGGAGGACTTTGCTTTCATTTGGCTGTCAGAGAGAGGGAGAGATACTGGCCTGGAAGATATTCAAGTAGCTGCTCACAGGTAGTAGTCCACAAGTCCCATTAATGGGGGATTATTAGCTCCTAGCGCAAAACAGATTTTACCACTTCTCAGTGTGATTTTGCACAGCCAGAAACGGCCATAACAGTAACTTATGCTTCTTCATCAGCTCTGCTTGGTAGGGAAGAGGGGGACCAGAGGGTCCTCAATGATACGAAGTGAGGGGGAAAATAAATGGTGCGTTACATGGATGAATGCAGTGTTATAGAGTTAGTCATGGCTTGTGGACTCAGCCCCTCTACTATAACCCCTTCAGCACTCTGCTGAGGGGAATGAATTCTGCTGGAGGAAAGCAGAGTGTGCCACGGAGGTGCTGCGCAGCACGCCCCGCTGCTGTCCTCGGCCGGTGGGACTCACCCCAGGGAAAAATGTGGAAGCAATTCCTGCTCCTTGCTGAGCACAGGGGCTGTAACTGTCCACACAAGTGGGGGAAAAACCCTCCTGGCACTCTTCCCATCCTCTTCCTCCTCTGACATTTTGCACCTATAAAAAGTCTACACAAAATGGGGCTCTAAAAATGAAGCTGAGGATTTAAAATGAAGCAGTTACCACTGCAGTCACGTTCACGCAGCTTCTGTCCTCGCCCAGTAGCAGTTCTTTGGAAAAGGACTTTGTGATACCTTGCTTGTAAACTGTGTGATATAAAATTAAGTTCTTTGCCCTTCCTTGGCAAAAGGAAATATAAAAATCACTACTATAAATGCTGCATCCATCATTTAAAATGTATAGCTTTTAAGACTATATCACACATGGTGAAAACAGATCAAGAAAACAGATTGAGGCTTTTTAAACCATCGGTTTTATCCTGCCAGCTGCACTTATCCCCACTGTCATTTACTATCAACATTTTAGTGTTCCAAAAAAAGTGTAAAGACTCAAACATATTCTTGAAAAATAGTATAAGCTGCATGCTAATGAAGCCACTCTTCCTGAGGGTCTGTCTCCTGCTATTTGTCAATAAAGACATTTAAGTTTCTATAGTAAATAACGTCTGCTCCTTAGAACATATTGCAAAGCACCAAGAAGAAATAGGAGGATAACAAGTACCAGGCATTGTTACTTTGCTAAGAGAAACACTAGCGACTCCCTCCATCAATCACTATCTCCCCTCCCCAGAACTTCTGAAAATAACATCTAATTATTTGTTGCATCATTCAAAAGTTTGGATTCCAGAATATGGCAACACAAATATTATCTAGTGGACAGATCATTAAAACAGTGCAAATTTTTGTGAACTGTAAATAATGAAGGAGAGAATCGGATTGGTGCCATCATTCTCAGCAGCATATACAACAGTTTTAAGAAGCTGAAGCTGACATCTGACTGACTTCTTAGCAATTATTACCCCCGGCTGCACTGGCAGATTCCACTGTAATATCCGAGACTGAAACACTGACTGCTGCCAAGCCAGGACTGAGCTTTGGCTTTTATGTTGCCTACTTACTGTGTTATGTTTTGGTTTCGTTTGTTGGTTGGTTCTGTTTCTTAAGAAATTATTAATTTGTGAAAGTATTTACGTTTCTGCTTTACATTATCTTAACACATAGTAACAACAACAACAACAAAGTATGCAAATACTTTCTCTCTCCAGTGGCCCAAATAAGATTTATATACTCGTATCTCTTAGCATTGTTGTTCTGTGCCATAAAAGCCATGAGAAATATGTGAGCATATGAAGGAAAGGATAGCCAAGAGGATATACAAGTAATTTAGTTTTTATGCCAAATATAAACAACAATATTGTAGTGTGCATAGATAAGCATGGCTCCAGTTCCATCAGAGGGTTCTGCTGCTATCTATATGGCATGATATTTATCACTCATACAATGACCTTCAATCATGTACTTTGCTACAGTACCAAGACCCCTTCATAGAATAAAGGTCAAGTTTTATGGAATTAGAAAATATTAGTCTTTCTATACAGTAGCTTTACATAGGTCTACATTTGCCATCAGCGTAAAACAGGGCAATGCACTTTCACTCAGGTGCACCTACACAGATCTCCCAGTGACTGAATTATTCATGAGTAATCTCAGGACAAAATACAATCTTTAAAGTATTGACTGGAAATTTGTGTTACTATTGGGGATGAGGCACATTTCTGATCCAAAACATCGCCAGGATGTGTGAGTACTACAGGATTGGAAATGGCAAGTATTCGATCCAGGGTTCAAAGGAATATACGGACATATCCAAATGCGTTTAAACTCTTCCACAGAGGTTTGCTCCTGAACCTTTCCTGAACTGTCCCTCCATAGAGGGACGAGCTGGCTAGCAGGAGGGTCCCGCCTCTCCCTGGGTAGCAGTAGGACATTTCTGTAACTTGAGAGCATCCCCTGGCTGAAGGCAGGCACAGGAGTCTATGAATCATTTCTACTCAAACTACTCGTGTTAGCTACACTGCTGTAAGTAGAAAAAAGCCATTTTTGCTGGGATTGGAGCAGAGAGATGTGATGTTACCTTCAGGAGATTGCATGAAGATGTTTCACTCAGATTAAAAGGGAAAAAAAAAAGGCACACCAAACCACTTGAAACATAGGAAGAAGTACAGCCTTTGCAGTTACACTAGGTAGGATAACAGTTATAAGAGCTATTAGCCTCCATATTACAGATCAGCGGAAGAGGTCAGGGACATATTTCAGCCAAGCGGTATATCTCAGCTAGGCAGAAGGAATTATTTTAATCTTCTTTGGGCTATTCACTGGGCTAAATCAAATTATATAAGCACTCATTATGGCATTTAGGGACCAGGGCCACACTTAGAGTCCTGGATTTCTATGGCTCTTGCCAGAAGTAAATCAAAATTAGGGTGCATCCCCAGTTCTAGAGAGGGTTGCCTGGAGAAAGACTAAGGGATCACTGAGGGTATTGGATAGGCCAGAAGTCAAAGAAAGGAACCAGTCTGGTTGTGCAATAGTTGAACAGACCTACAATAGGGCAGAAAAGATAAGGAAGTCTTTTAGAGAGGTTGCTTGCACACCTTATTTTTAATGGCAGTGGTAAAAAGCTGAAAGAGCCTTGTCCTGGTTCTGGCTGGGACAGAGTTAACTTTCTTCCCAGTAGCTGGGGGGGTGTGCTGTGTTTTCGGTTTGGTATCATAGGAGCGTTGATGGCCCATTGATATTTTGGGTGTTGCTGGGTGGTGCTTGCACCGGGCGCTTTTCGGCCTCCCATGCCCTGCCAGGTGCATGGGAAGCTGGTGGGGGGAGCATATCTGGGGTGGTTGACCCAGCTGGCCAATGGGGTATTCCATACCATGCAACGTCATGCTCAGTATAAAAACTAAGGGTGTGGGGGGGCTCTGGGTCCTGTGGACGGGCTCTCGTATTGGGCACGCATCAGTTCAGCAGGTGGTGAGCAATTGCATTGTGCATCGCCTGCTTTGTATATTGTTGTTGTTGTTACCGCTGTTATTATTACTGTTCTACTTTGTTTTATTTCAATTATTAAACTGTTTTTATCTCAACCCAGGAGTTTTCCTACTCGTGCCCTCCTGATTCTCTCTCCCATCCCACCGGAGCAGGGGGGTGAGCGAGCGGCTGCGTGGTGTTTATGTGCTGGCCAGGGTTAAACCACGACAAGCCTTCTGTGTCATTTTTTTAAATTAAATTTGCATCCAAACATAAGACTCAGAGAAGAGTTAAAAAGAGGCAATGAGAACATGTAAAAGATTTTATATTCCTCTACTATTTATTTTAGGGTTTGAATAAAAAATTGAAAGGTTCAAACTAGAATCATTGGATTCAACACATCTCAATTTTAGGCAAATTTAGATCAGAGTATGGGTACAAATTCCACTTTTCAGCCCTGTCCAGTAAACATGCCCCAAAATACAGGTGGGGGCAGGTAGGGGGGAGAACTTTAATACAATCCAGCTAAATTCTCCCATTGATTCCGGGGTGGGGTGGGGTGGGGTGGAGTGGAGGGTGGGAGCAGGGAGGGGAGGGGAGGGAAATGTCCTCTCTGAAATGTCAGGAAAATGCAGAAATCAAAATTACAATATTAAAGATAGATGTGACTTATCGTACATTTTGAGAGGGATGATTTTGCCCTGCAGAAACGTAATAATACAAATTCCCAGTCAGTCTGGGATATTTATAAAGGTGTCTGTATTTTTCTCTTCCTTTATGCATACTCTTTGCCTGTTAGGAACATTTATTCAGTTTCACAATAAACATTTTATGCTTCTGTGTCCTGCAAGGTCAACTAAGCTTATGAGAACCAAGCTGCTGTCTGTCTGCCTTACCTCATCACTAAAATTCCCAGACAGAACAGAAACTCCAAAAGTCATCAAAATACTATCAGTTAGACTGGAGAGAATTAGAGCTGAATACTAATTTTAATACCTCTATTATGTATGCACAAGACAACTATACTTGAGGTTGAAATAAGCAACATATCTTGAAGGACTCTTGTTTATTCACTCTTTCCCAAAAGAAGAAAAGTAACAATTCCATCTAATGAAGTCAGAAGGTGAAGGTAGTTTTACTTTGCGAGTGAGTTAGTTAATGAGGCAATATCCTCTTGAATCTTGGAGATAAGCTCTAGGTCAAAAGTAGACAAATTAGCATAACATTCATATTAATATATTTCAGAATCAGATACAGAAACAACCTGCACTCTGAAACCTGCCTAATCACAGACAGCTAATTTTCAAAGGAGTTTTGGCACTCATTATGGTGATGGATGACAGTACTAAAAACATCAACATTTCCTTGAGATCTGCCATGCTTTGCAGGCACTTCTCTTCTGTACTCCATGAATTGTATTTCATATTTTTCATAATGTATTTAAATACCCAGAGAAGTAAAATGAGGTTCCTTGTTGAAGATATTTTGCCACGCTGCAACAGGGCATTTGTGTACTTGGAACACAGATAATCCAATATGGTATCATATTCTAGTACCAGACAGTTGCAATGCTGCTAAAGTTATTATTATCATATCACAATGAGAAATATACACAAACATTTGTACAAACACACTCTGACACACAAAATAATCTGTACGTGAAGTAAGCGTGCTAGTATTTATGGACTTCTTCACGCCCATATATACAGACACACATACATACAAACACCTCTGCTCTCATAGGTGGGCGTACAGACTGTAGCCACTGTCGACACGTACCAACCCCTATGCTATTGTACACACATTATTAAATTACCTTCTTTTCCTGTAAATGAAATTAAACATTGGTACGCCACAAAACATTGACAGCTCTGGGTTAACATTGCTGATGCTGGCTAGTAAAAAGCAAACAAAGTGGAGGGAGAGGATGTGTGGAAGATGCTATTAAAAAAATAATAATACAGTCAGAGAGTCATTTTAAAGAAGGCCCCTACAACCATTTCCTTAAGTTTTAATGGATTCAGTTGATGAGGCTGGTTTAAGCTGCCTGCAATTCTGTGGAGTTCCTCTGAACTCGTCAACATGGCTAACTTGATTCTAGAACAAAGTGCCTTCCGTATGGCCTCAAAATTCACTGCTGCTGGAGAAAATTCATTTTGAAATATAGTATTAATCATCAACAAAAATGAAACGCAGCTCTTTGCCCTGTGAGCACTGGACTTGGATAAATAGGTACTCAGGGCCCCATCCTAGAAGTGTGTTAGGCATCTTTGGAGGCAATGAGCACACTCAGCTTACACTGCCTACAAGGGAAACTGATGTCTTTTGGCATCTTCTGAGTTCAGGCTCCTTTTGATTACAGTAAAAAAGAACACAAAGGGCTCATGCCTTAGGCACCGCAGATTACCCAAAGCGCATATGCCTAAAAATAAGAAATGACTGGAGAGTGCAAGGCAACGGTAGGGATGATGGGAAAATTTATCCTGTGAGTTATCGGAACACAAGCTGGCCATGGGCTTACTAGCAGTGGAAACTGGAGAGCGAGCCAAGGGAAGGGAGCTCGTCTTATCTGACATGAAAGCCGACAGCATGTTGGCAGCCCTGGTCACAGACATGACATCTGTGAGTCAGGTTACAGCTTTCCCTCATCCGCCTCAGGGGCTCCCCTCCTGCTCTCATTTGTGATAGGAACAAAATCTGCAGCTCACTGGGTGCCACAGTGATCGATGCTACCGCAGCATTTCTTACAGTGGTCACTTCCAGCTCACCGCTGGAAATGTCTTTATCACCTAAATATTATTTTTGCTCAGTTTCACAATATTGTTCCTCTTGCATCATCCTAAGACTCCCTTTCCTGCTTACAGTTTTCTGAACAAGTTCTAGCTATGGTCACCTCTCTCCCTTCGCTGTTTGGGGCTGTGTAAGATGTAGCACAAAACACTGAATGACACAGTCTTTACAATCCTGTAAGCATTGTTACGCTGGTGAAACCGTTGCTCTTTCCTAAAGGGCTCTCTATCTGCTGGGACCTGCCTAATCACTCATTGTAAACATGATACTTGGGGTCTTTTATGGCAGCTTGGCTGGCACGATCTCGAAGGTAAGCAGGGAAACTGTTGGTGACATCCCAGTGTGGGGACTTACTGGCACAAGCACTGCTGATAGCACAAAGCAGAGTGGCTTAAACCCGCTGTAAATTCACTTGGCATCCAAAGGCTTCTCTTAGTCAAGCCACTAATATTCCAGAGAGATTTTCCCATCATCCAAGGACCAGCTGTGTGCTTTGTGTCCTGGGCTCAAATCCTTATGCCTGGCCATATTCTTGCATCATGCAAGAAGAAGAAATTAAAGCCATTATGGTGAGACCATGAATTAAGGAATTCCTCAACAAAGGAAGCCTGATCTGCTGGACATGTGACTACTACATAGATATGAACCTAACACAGTATTTTGATTCAGCTTTTAAAAAAAAGGTGCTGTAGTCTCTCTACCCAAAGATGCAGAAAGAAGCCTTAAATATAGGCAGAAAAACAAACAAACAAACAAACAAAAAAAACCRTTACCAAACCAGAAAAATACAATAAATCTCTGATTTCTCCTTCCTGCAAAATTTCTCTGTGGCTGTCACATGGGAAAATTGCTTTGTGAAAAGCTTTTGTTCTCCTCAGATAGTAAATATTCACRTTTATTATAGGTGAACAGGTAGCTAGGAGTTTCCTATCAGTTATCTAGAAAGCTCATAACCATGCCTATCCATTGCATCACTGATTCTCCTATATCGTGCCAAAACCTGAGTTTTTTCAAGTCCATTCCTACCTTGCCTAGCATTTATTTACTAGTATTGAAAATTTTTCTCATTTCTAGTCAAATTATGACAGTAGCTTTTAGTTCACCAAACATCTTTATGCTTTCTGCCATGTGGATCCTTATTCTTCAGAGGAGCTCTCTGTAAAACACTACAAATCCATCTCATGCCCCCCAAAACTCGCAAGTATCTTGATGCCAATGAACACCTTGGCTATACCTCGGCTGCTGCTATTCTGACACAACAGAATAGGGACTGCATTTTTACTCTGTCCTTGCACACCACCTGGCATGAGGTGGTTCTCGTTCAGAAGAAACAGCAGGAGACAGCTGCAGCTTGTGGCCTGTACGACTATGGCCAGCTCCAGAGACCATGTTGTAACTATCCACTGTGAGTGATGCCCACATCAAAAAATATAGCACGCTGACTCTAAGTCCTTCTCTCAGTGCTTGGCCCAGGAAACAATGTTAGATTTAATAGCTGATTATAGCCTTTACATATCGTAACTTAATTTTTATACATAGCAACTGAATTCACTTGTTTGATATCCAAGTTTAACTAGTGATCACACTTGATCACAGGGTCATATATGTATTTACATGCAACATTAAGTGTTCAGCTGTTCAACCTCACTTGATGGAAACCAAAGAACACAACAAAAGGAAAAATTCAGTTAATGTTTTAAGGGTTGGYGGGGTTTTGCCCCTCACTGTCTTTACAGTGTGTTTCATCTTGTATCTTTAAGCATTATAGATTCACAAGCATTATGCAAAGCATTATGAGGATAATCGGCACAATGGGGGCTCAGTATTTAATGAAAGTAACTCTTGTTTTTAATTATAGCATTTAAGATCATCTTATTGTCAAGTGGAATACAGCCTTGTTGTTTTGTGATTTGGCATCCGTGGTTGGATTTAGGTAATATCCCACCACTCTCTCCTTTTACAGTGAAGATCATTTCCCAGATTTTCAGGTAGCTGTATACATGTTATATACTTTGTTTGGGAGCTTTCCAAAACCAGAACTGAATAGCAAACAAATCAAAGGCATTGTATGAAACCCCTACTGGAAAATATTTTATTATTTTAACATACAGTAAATGAAGGAGGGCAGAAGTTCAGTTTTAGGTATCTCACTCCAAGATGTTTTTAACTTCTGGCATATATGGTTCCTCCCTTTTTGCAGTTTCTTCCTTCTAAAAAGTAAGTCCCGTGATTAAAACAGCCCCAATGCTAGACTACTTGGAGCAGACACTTTGGCTGTAGGTAACTAGATTTCACATATTTTATATTTTCAATTATTTCATTTATACTATAATCAATGTTTTTCACATGTAAGGAACATTATATTGGACTAGAGATTTCTGTCTTGCAAAATAAACCAGCAAACAGAAGAATAAAAACCGTGATTAACAAAATGTTCCAAATCCTGTTTGCATATAGATATACTCTACACCTCAGCAACAGCAAAAAGTAATTCTATCCAGACACATACACATTTCAAGACTGAAAAAAAAACCCATAATTGCTGTGTTTAATGTTTGTATCTTTTGTGTATATTTTAACCATATTTGCAATTTGCAAAGCTATTTGCCTGATGGCATTATTATAAATCTATGAAATCCATCCTTTGAACAGATGGTGCTATAAAACACAATTGTATCTGGGAAGAGGTGTTTGAAGATATAGTGTATGTGTAGGCATACATGTGATGACACCTAGAAGACCACAAAAGCTATGTAAAATAGATAAGCACACCAACTGGGGGGTCCAGTTTCCCAGGGTGGCTGATAGGTATGTCTTTTTCGTAATATCAAATGCCATCTTTGCAATGTTTGTAAAATAATACCCATTGGGTATAGGAATAAAGATCTCCACTGGTACCTCAGCAGTATCTTTTTCCTGAAAGCTCTGTATTCCCTATGGATGGTCTGTTTTAGCAAGAGAGAGATAAACAATGTGTCATGTTATTTAGTTTCTCTGCATTTTCAGGTGAATTTTCTTTTTTTTTTTTATGGAACAATTTGTTATTGGTATAAGAACCCAACAAAAGTTTAAACATTTCTTTTAATCATAACAGTAGCAGTATCAATATTTATTTAGTAAGTCTTTGAGGCCATTTTTTTCATGAAAGTATGCAGCAGAAATAATAAAAAGCCAATAGTATATTATTTGATTTGATGTACATAAGAAGCTGGCTCCAAGTGCTGAAATTTGTACAACATGTTGGCATAGCTCAAGGAGAGCAAATTTGCAATGAATGATGATAATTTGCACTGAAAGAAATTAGTGCCTATTTTGATTAGGAATTAGCCTTCTGTTCAAATTTCAGCAGAGTAATGTATTCATTCCTGGTTAGAGCATTAGCTAGGTTGAAAGGGTGGGAGAAAAGCCGGTGGACAAAGGGAAAATTAAAAAGTAAAAAGATTAAAGAGCTATTTCTCTAGTTCAGTAATAAGGTAACTTACACAGTTCAAACAAAGAAATCACAACCAATGTGTTACACTTAAATGCGCATTTACTATGGTACCCAACCTTTGCTGAGGTAGGAGCTCCTATTGTTCAGTTTTTAGGAGTACATTGTTCACCTTGCATCTTTGCACCTAATCACACCCAAATTGCTCAGTTTTGGAGGCAGGTAGAAACGTTACCATTTTGTTACTTCCTGAAAAGAAAGCTGCGCTTGAGCAAATACTGTATCATTTGTACATTTGGCATGGTGTGCAGACAACGTAAGCTTTCCCTTACTAACATCAATTTGGTATTACACAAAGCACTTCACTAACGACTTTGGACCACGGGGTAGACGCTTAACTAACGAAAATTGCTATCCGTCTTCTGACTTCATACGCTACGACAACATACAGCAGTTGAGGATGTGGTACGCACTTCATAATTACATACATACAAATATTGCACAGCTAAGACTTTGTTTCCTTCCCTTTAGCCCTGATCGGGAAAAACAATTCCTCAATTATTTTAAAGCAATTCATGTTAAACCTACAGAAGCAGCCTTCAGAGCTTCAGAGCCCTGCTGCAGTTCCTACCCAGGGTGCCACACTAGCCGGGGCTACAATTCTTACAGTTTCTAGCCAGGAAAAACACATTTCCAGAAAGAATTGGCTAGAAATTCAGCTTTATGTATTGAAAAACGTGACAGAGAACAAATGAATTCTGAGCAACCTCTGCTCGGTGAAAGTCAAAGCATTGACTGTGATGAAGTGGAACCTGGAAGGGTCTGCCATTCAAGTGTGCAAGCACTTTGAGGAATTAATCTATGAGATAAGCTTAAAAAATGCCAGTATTTCTGTTGTGGTGCCAGCTGTCAGGGCTCTGACAGTTTACCTTGGCACTGAATCTTCAGAACAAAGGAACTAGGTCATGAAACAGAAAATTTAAGCATATTCCCCATGAAACTTACCTTAAAAGAGGAGCATTCGGGTTACTCAGTCAAGCACTGAAAAGTCAGAAAATGACAAATTTAGGGCTGTATGTTCAACTTTAACTCTCCCTCTTGTATATGCGCACTGTTGAACTACTAATTATATGACTGCAGAAATAATTGTATGTGAAGACCATACTTCAGCTGATGGCAAAAAGGAGTGCTGTTATTTAATTTTAAATGATTAATCAAAACAGAGGTTTAAAATATCTTGGTGACTATAGTGCCTGTCCATCAGTGTTTGTAAGTTATTTATGATTAACCTGACAATCAAAACTACTCTTTTTAAAACTGAAATTAAAACAATTAAAAATACAAAAAAAATTTACAAATTTTCTAAAGGAATTGGGTTACTAAGTGCAAATAGGATCTTCTGCACAATGACAATAGGCCTCTGGGGTTTTTTTCCCCCTGCAGAAAGATATCTAGTGTCTACCCTAATGGCTGATTTTTTCCTCAATTAATATAATGTAAATTTAGGCTACTAATTGAACCTGGACTTATGCGTTAAGAAGGCCTTAAACTAAATCCAGTGAAAGCAAATCATGATCAGATGTAGAATTAATCTGAGGAGGAAAGGAGCATCTCAATACCCAGGCCCATTGAGAAAGAAGCACCTGGACGATGGCAGCTCAGTCCACATAGAGATGAAGCCTTTTCAGCCAAGCTGTATGTTGCACTACAGCAAAACGGGAAGAGCCATGGGTCTGGTATTTCTTGGGCCCACTCAGACCACAGCAGAGACAGCGTTGCCAAAAGCCATATACTCTTCTCATTCCATAAGATCTCCAAATTCAATGAAGTGCTCTAGCAACAGTCATTTCTTCACCAGAGGAGAAAGCAGAAATCCATAAAGGCTTGTTTAAGAAAGGGAAGGATTGGGACGGCATGGGAAAAAGGAATAATTGTCTCCTTTTCAACTTTAGGAATTGGAAGATATCACCTCCTTGTGTATCCTCCCCCACAGCCCCAACAAGCTTCTGCCACCCCCGAGCTCCTTCCCTTAGTCACTTTACCTGCCCTCTTTCACTGCCTCAGTTTCCCCCTGTCTCCAATCACGGTTCAGCTCTTTGGACCCCAAGATGCTCTAACTCCATTGGTCAGTAGCACCTCTACTTCTCTATGTTACTTTTTCTTCTCTGTATGGCTCTTTCTTCATCACTCCCTCTTGGATAAGACAGGGGAAGTTGCAGCAGCAGAGGGAGGGGAGTGCTCACCCTGGGCAGAGCTGAGCTGATGGGTCTCCACTCCATTTTTGCTCTTGGACACCAAGAACCAGTTCAGAAAAGCCAAGGCAAGGACTTTGGCCACCAACAGGGAGACACATCCTGAAGCTGTCTCTTGCCTATCCAGATACTAATTTTTCAGAAGACAAAAAACATCAATTGCTTAAAGCCAAAGGCTTTCACAGAGATCTCCTTCATTCAGTGTGAGCCAACTTCAACTTCCTTATGCCAGACACTCTTCAATGTACAGCTCCCAGTGTAATTAAAGAGCTTATAGCCGAGAGAGTGCAAGTTTTCAAATGCTGATGTCCTCCACAAGAGCAGCACTACTCCTGGTTCCCTTCTGTCTTCCTGTTCCAGATGGGAAAGGAAGGACACAGTCTGTAGCTCCCCTTGTATCCAAAAGTTAAGGCAATGCTTTTGCCTTGTCCCATTTTCTACCCAGCCACAAAATGCATGTACTGCCTAAAACATTCCTAAGTTTTGCAAAGTTTCTTCTGCTATTGGAGAAAATAATACAATGCTACCATAAATCAAACCTCAGTCTTTAATGAAAGGGCCATTTCATAAGGAGAGACAAAATCTTTTATGAGGCTAACTAATAAAGCTGGAAAAAAACATGGAAGCTTTTGGGAATACATTCTTCAAACCATGATTTCTTCAGGTCATGGATTTATGGGTCAAGTCTATTTAAAAACACCAGCAGCGAGTGTATGGTACCATGTACAAGACACGGAGAAACAAAGCAGATTACATCTAATATGTATTTACAAAGCCATCGCTCATAAGCTGTTCAGAGAATAAATGTTTCCTAAAGCCATTTTAAGCACACTGAAATATGCTCCCTGACAAACACATCCTTTACAACCTCTTCCAAGTCAGAAATGGTTTTCAGTTTAAAAACAGCAGATACTTTTTCTAAAGCAGTACAGAAGTGGGATATCCTTCTGCATAAAGTGCTTGCTTAGTGAAGATAATTGAGGATGGAGAATACATTATTTTTCTGTTCTATCCACTATGACAATTAAACACAACAATCAATTGTGTCAAGATGCAAAACGATGATTTTAATTACACTGCCAGAGGTTCACATGCAGTGACTGCATCCTTGATTGGTCCAGGATACTACAGAAGAAAAAATAGAAATCCTTCCCTAGGGCAATGTTCCCCACCTCGTTCATGTTGATTTACTTCACAAATAATCTCACTAACTTATTTTATTGACCTCCGTGGTAGCAGGTTTTTGAAAGTAAAACCAAAATATTTTTCCCTTTTATGGAAGTTTTATTATTTCACTCTATTTTTAAATACTACTGAGAGAAGTATGTGCCATATACAGCATCATATTTTACAGTCTGTCTTGTAATTTAAAATTGGTTATGAAGGTAACAGAAATAATTCTAAAAGAATGAAAAAGTTGATTTTCAACAACATTCACAGTATCATTCAGGGCTCATGAAGTCCAGATTTCTCACTACCATTGCTATCAGAGTGAAGCACACTGGGAAAGCAGAACACCAAAACGACCCTCTTTTCTTTAATTATGCCTTTACCTCTACCATCATTGAAATAGCATGCCCTAAGGCAAAGAAAGGAGAAACAGCAAACTCTTTCCTGAAAAGTTCATAAAGCAAACATGATCCATATATCTAAGTGTCTATTCCCCTTGTACCTTCAGGGAGAGAGGAATATTATTGAAATGATTAAGTTCATTTTACTGTCTAGTGCCTTTGAATAGTACTGTTAAATTGGAAAAAGAATATCACTGCACTCTTGAAGCCAGGATCTCTAATCCAGTGCTAGAGGCACATGGAACCATACCCACGTGCTGCAGAAGATTAATGTATTCAGATTTATATTAGATGTTTCAAGTTGAAGAGGACAGTTTCACACTGATGCAATTTCCTAGCTTAAATGGCTTTGTCAAAACAAGTTTTCCTGTGGTTTCTGACCTTTTTTTGTTGAACTGTTACAAATACAGAGATTGTCTTAATCCCTCTTGTTTTTATTCAAACACCTGTGCTGGTGCATATTCATAAAGATGTTTCATATCCCATCATGCATCTTCCAGATGGTTTTCATTAAAGGTCTTTGGGAAGATTTTCCTCTTACTCCCTTCCTTGCTTCTTCAGAACAGTTAATTAAAATATTTCCAGGGAGATGCACAACTTGGACCCACTAACTAGTGTCAGTCATTGTGCAAAAAATGAGCCAGTGTGTTGGGTAACTGGTTATTGCAACCGTTTTTTTCATGGCAGCCTGTGTTCTTATTGTGATTCAGCAGAACTGCTGAGGCATCAATTAGTGTGTGGTTTCTAAAAGCTTTTATAATTCATGTTTAAAATGCCAGCTTCAACCACAAAGCACAGCAGCCCCATAATCTACAAAATAAAATTTGGGGCTCAGTTTCCATTTACCTAAACTTCTTCAATAATAAAAATGTGTCTGCTGAAGACATCTGTTACAACTCAGTAACATCTAATTTTAATGGCAAATAATAGAGTTCAGCTCCATAAGATTAGAGGTTATGGGCTAGGCCTTTTGGCTGGCTTGGCGTCCCTGTTGAAATGTTCTGCCAGCCAACTTAATATATGCATTAAAAAATCCCAAAGACTTGATGATTCCCTCCTCCTCCTAAGCTTCAAAATAAAGCAATTCTGTCGTCTCTTAATGCTTTGCTCCATTGCATTGTTGAGCCTATGGCAGTGTCTGTTTGATGGAACTGACAATAATATTATTTCTTTTCACTAAAAATACAGGCTAGATGAGGAGAAATCCAGAGTTAATTATATGGTGGAAACATAYGCTCTGCTGGAGAGGAGGTGGAGTTGCAAAAATCACTGTACTTCAGGCCAGCCCTGCTTGCTTTCCTGGATTTCAGATGTTGGACTTTGTCAACACAAAGCTTGAAACTCAGTTTTTTTCAGATCAAATTCAGTCTTCTAGCACATGTAAATCACAAAATGGTACACAGCTATCATAGAGGATGYTTTTGGAAAATAAATATAACAACATTGCCATTCATAACAATCAAATCATTTGTGACTTTTAACCACAGTTCTGCACTCTTTTTCAATCCAAAACCCTGTGAGAGATATTTATGATTCTGCTGGGTAATATATATACTAATGAAATAACCAGATTTGAAATGCTTGTGGAAATCATGAGCAGAAAAAGGATACTGTCATTTCATCTAGCCTCTAACAGAGCATCCAATCCAGCAAATCACTAGGTAGAACTGCTTACTAGGACATGCATGAATAAAGCTGCAGAGAGACACTCACCAGAGACTCAAATGCTACTGAATAAGTCTCTGTAAAACTGGCAGAATCTGGGAAGATTGTGCCATCAAAATCAATGTGCCCCATTTGAAAGCTGAGTAGCAGAAATATCGTAAGCTTGGGAAGAAAAATGATCAGACACCCCACAGACTCGCTGCTGATGTTGCAGAGGACTAAATGGCCTGCTGGACTTTTTGAAAGAGAGGAGAGCATGGGCCAGGTCATGGTTTGGGTTTTACTGCCCCCCTGTGCCCTGCTTTCCCTTGGGGCATGCACCCTTACTCTGACCGTACCCTTTCCCAGCTCAGCAGCTTGCACTCTTTCTCCCTCCTTTCTGGGAAGACTGACTACGATACTGTTTCTAGAGACTATCCATGTGCAGACAGTGCCTAAGGGGTAGAAGAATTATCAAATCTGCCACTTGCATGACTCATACAGGTAAAGAAATTGCAATGGGAGAGTGCCCTGGAATAACATCACAGACCATCTCCCCAGCTATTGCCAGGCTTTCCTCAGCTATCGTTCACGAGTACCGTTTTAATACGCTCTGGTCCTGGTTCCTCACTATATCACTTCTGGTACAGTCATTTGCAACTCTACAAATCAAGTGAAAACCAGGTAGCAGGTATTTTTTATTTAATTTTAGTAGTGCTTTATGAACAAATCTATAATATAAAGTTTGGAAGTAAGCAACCAACTTTTGACCAAAAAAAATAATTTAAAAGGGCCAAAGACTTTGGATGAGCCACTCGCACCTTTTATTCAAGCGTAAGTCCCTAAAACAATCACACGCCTCTCCAGAGCCTTTTGCTCCTTCCTGTCTTCTCCTCTGTGTTAGGATGAGGGCTGGCCACGGGCACCCATGTCAGCATGCCGACACAGCTGACTGTGTGACTACAGGCACAAGGGAGGCAAGGGGGATGCAACTGAGGAGCAAAGGAACCACAGCACCAGCATTTTRGAGGCTCTGTGGATATAGTTTCAGACCTGTAACTGAGCCAACTGAATGCTCACATCAGTGGAAAGGATTCTTACCACCCCCACCCCCCCACACACACTTTTCCTTGTCCTGGCTCTGACCTTCACCCAATCGCTAGGTACATGAGTTGTTGCTAACCGAGTGAAAAAACAAATTCACTTTTTTTCCCCCAAGTATATCCCTCCCTTTCTTTTAGGAACTCTTACTGCAAGCTCACCTGAGTGCCACACCATGCTCAAGAGAAACATCAGGAGTGTGAGCCTGACAGGGGAGAGCTGGATGTGAAGGAGGGGGAAGCGCCTTTTCAGAGATAACAAGCAATTACATCATTGAAGCATTGTCATGAAAACACAACTCCAGAGAGTGGGGGATGTTCTTGCAGACTTAGCTGAACAGTCAGGAGGATAAGCGATACTTACCTGCTATTTGCTCTTCCAAGTGCATGGCTAGGAAGCAGAAGTGGAGAAAAAGACAAGTGGGAGAAGCTCTGGTAACCTCTCTCTCTAGTCAGTAAACAGCTGAAAACAGTGTTTACCAAATGGGCTAAAGTACCTACTCAGCACTCCAGAGTGGGGAAGGTTGAGAGGATGCTGAAATCACAGCCACAGCTCATTCTCTCTTCTATCCAGGGGTTAACCATCCATCTCCCTCTTATTTAGGGAGGTGTCGTAAAGCAACAGGCTAGCTCTTTACGACTGGAGGATTATTTTTGTTCATTGCGGCTTTTCTRAATGAACAAACATTAAGCAATCCTATAGTTTTCATCTTCTCTCAGTGCTGCACCACGTACCACTTTCACTCCTCCATTGTCTTTAATGAAGCTCTCTGTGTGCTGGCCACACGTGCAGAGCTCTTTAGGAACAGAAGATTGGTCATCATCAAGCAAATATTTCTTCACCTCTCATGACTCTATTTATGATATACTGATTAATCAATCACCAGAGAGATTAAAGGTCATCTTTATAAAATAAATAGCTTATGGCTGCAGCAAATCATGGCTTTGAGATTTATTGGAAAAGGCTGTAAATTGTCAGTCATGTTATTACACAAATAAATCAGATAGTTACTGCAAATTGATTAACTGATTCCAATTTTTTTAGGAACAAATTGTTGCTCCAACCTATTTTTCTCTCTTCTTGGACAAAATGATTGCTTTGTAGTCCAAGTGAATGATTGCCTCTGTGTACAAGGCCACAGTTATTGCTTTAAGTTGCTTCACACACATTAACGTTTTTTGAGTGTTGTTCACCACAATTTGCTTTCACATGAGCACTGTTCCTCATTTGAAAAGACTGAATGGTACAATGGCTCTTTGAGATGTTGAAAATAATATTTCAACAGCATAATCAGGATTATATTTATATATGGAATGACCCTACAATTAATACAGATAGGCTTTTTCAAGTTTCACAATAGAAATAGAGGACCRAGGATAATTTCCTACACTGAAAGAGAAACAATTAAGACCTTCTCATTATACCTGGCTTGCTGTAAACAATCAGTATTGTGGGGTGAGGAGGGGAAAGGGAATTAATGGAATGTCTCAATAACAGAAAATAAAGTTGGCTGAAATTCAGGACATTCATTGCTGAGATTACAATGAATTTTCTCAGCAAAAGTAATTATATAGAGGTACATGAAATTAGAAATCAAGAGCCGACTAAGCATATTTAACTTACTCTTATTCTCACTGCATTTGCACCATCTGTGTGTGTCAAATAAATCCCCCTGGGTCACAGCTAGTAGACACATTGGTTGAACTTACACTGTCAATTCAGATTACTCCTTGTTTCATTTCAGCGCCTTGTTGCTGTGACCAGCCTCACTGAATGCCTGCGGGATCCCTTCTGGAGAAAAACAGATAGGTTCCTCTCACCAGCTAAAACCCAGGCATGGCGCCATGGCTAGATCAGCCCAGCCACTGCTCAGATGGCCAGTATAGATAGGTCTGCACCAGGGTTTTCTCCTGCTGTAGAGCCCTGTCCTATAATGCTAACAGGTCTTGCATCCTCGCGCATCCTCTTGGCACGCCCTCCCGCAGGCACAACCTGAAGTGTCATGTTATCAGAACACAAATGCAAAAGGCTGTCATCTCTGGCACATTGCAAAGAAGTATCAATTATTAAAATACCTTAAAATAGCTAAAACATCTCAGGATCAGAGAATGCTAGGCTGGGCCGGAGGCTTCTGCCTCAAACTATCCCAGAACTGGGAATGTGTAGGGGTAAGGAAGAGGCGTTCATAACTGCAAGAGCCTTCATGGCCACTTACAGGAGGATGTACCAGGTCAACTTGCTGCTGAGAATTTAGTGCCACTCAAAACTGAAAAACTAAAAGCATCTCACTTGGCGGTCCATCATAAAAATTAGTATGGATATATGAAAAGTATGGAACAGGCAAAGTTTGTGCACTGAATATACAATGGGCCAGAGGGGCCTGTGGGTGAGATACAGAAAGCTGTGTGATAGGTGTGAGTCTGGGATCATTCCATGTGCCATCCTCTGGGACTAGCCAGGTCTCCCTAAAAGACCCCTAAAGGGAAGGACCTGAAAACAAGTCACTTAATGCCAAGTTCAAGCAGTTTGGTGGAATAGGAGCAGATTAATAGACTGATAGGTGATGACACCCTCACATTTGCAGCACACATGGTTTGGGGTGTACTTCAGACCAGATTAGGCGGTTCCAATGGGCCAAAAATCCACACACACAGGATGCTCACAGTAAAGCAATCCCAAAATCTTGACTTTCTTTCTTGGATGCAGGTCCCTATATAGGCAAGTCTAGGAAGCCTTGTATGGTCTTCTTGCTTGTTTCATGCAGAAGACTGAAGCATGTCACTGTTCCCCCCATGATTGCCTGTAAAGTCTCACATGCAGCCACAAGCCTTATATTCTTCCTGCTCATTTCTGGTGCCTTCTTCCCAGTCTCCTTTCTTACTCTGAGCTTGTTCAATGTCCAAACAAAGGCTTTGTAAGGGTAGATGAAATCTTGCTTCTGCTACTGTGGGACAATACTGTGAGTGAGCAGAGAGTGGTCCTTTTACAAAAGGAGGGACAAATAAGACGTGTTAAATTACAGCTAACCACAGCAACTGCTTTGTCACTAGCTAACCTAAGGCTCTGGGCTGGGTCAATGAGCCAGAGAGGTGGGACTGCAATGTTGTCTAGATCTGAGACAACCATCACAGGTACAGCACTTTCAGCTGTGGCGGGACAGAGCAGAGGCCTTTAGCTGTGATCTGGCGTTGCTAATTCTCCTTTACCAGACAAAATCCTGGAAGCCCAAACTTGCATTCAAGACAGCGGCCATGGCTCTATGAGACCCCATCACCCTGGTCTCTAACAGACAGCAGCTGAATAGTGTGCAAAGAGGTCTTCAAGCAAATAAAGTCGTGACAGCCCTCACAGTCAGACTGTGATGGTGATATGCATCACCTTGCTGCAGCTCTGTGACCAACATCCTAACTCCAGCAAAGGTCTTAGGTATTCCTTTTCACCCCATCTACTCTCCCTTACACACCCTCTATAAACTTGAATACAAAACTAGTGCTCTTGCCCTGGATAAAATCTGAAGCAGAGGGGGTCCTGATGTAGGCCATGATGGGGAGTCTTCAGATACTCCTTTGTAGACATATTCTGTGGGGCTCAGGAACAGGGACCTGAATCAGCTCCAGAGAAAGTGCTGCCTTTCTGGATGTCCCACACTGTGAACCCAAGACCCGCAGTGGAGACACTCAAAAGACTGACCGGCCCAGCTGGGTTTTCTCACCTGACCATCTGTACAAAGTCTCTGTAGTAGGGACACAGTTATGCTGCCACTTCCAAAGGGACATTGTTGTCCCACGTCTTCAATAAAAGGGACTTCATCTTCTTGAATGTAATGTATCGCTTTGCTGGTCATTGTGTATGTGATTGCAGTCATGAGGTTAGTGGATTGCTTGGGTTGCTAATAATGAAAYATTATGCTGCCATCAGAAAAAGTTTTGGCCCTTTAGGGCACAGGCTGATGTCAGTGTCACTGGAGCACGTTTCTGGAACTTCTGTGAGAATAAAGGGAGATGTGTTGCCATTTCCACCGTGAGCAGGAAGAAAGGAGTTATAATTCTTTAAAACAGTGATAGAAGACAAAAAGAGTTTGGCAACAGAAGATAAAGCAGTTAAAGAGGGGAGAGGGTCTTCAACAAAGAGAAGGCTGTATGACTGACTGCAAATGTGAAGGAGCATATGTCTTACGGACCTTAGCATACCATAAAGGAGCTGTTCTGAACATTGCAGGAGCTCTCATTGGTTTGTAAATCTTCAAGTGGCACATGCATGCTTGGCATGCACAGGATGCCCTTGTGCTGTTGTGAACCAGTCTTTGTGTTGCACCCCTGTCCTCCACAAGGGTTAGAGCACATTTAGTGCATACCAGGAGGAAAACTTCCAGCTTAGTTTCCCTTGAAAGGGTTCAAGTTTGCACACACCTGTCTAATCCTCTGAACCAAACTGATGCCTGGGAAGGTAGGATGATCTGCAATTCGCTTCAAAACAGTTCTAGCCCTGTTACAAAGAAAATGCTAACACAATCCCAGCCACTTCTGTTACACACACATAATGGCTAGCAGAACTGTTTATGCTGTCATGAAGCAGCAGCTCTGGCAACGTGGACAGCAGATCTGATTAGCAAGTCTGATTCATCCCAGTCCCTCATTAGAGTCTTACCCCTTTGCATATACAGTAGCACAATAGCTCCTAAAACATCCACTTTGCCAACATGAATGCAGCTGAAAAGAAAATATTGTTTGGTCTCCTGCATGTTGGAGTTCCTAGTCTCTTGATACTGGAATGGCCCCAACAGCTATGGGTTGCCAGTCATAAAACAGACAAGCTTGAGAATAAATGTTTTATGGCAAAGATTTAACTGGCACCTGGCAAGTCCTGAAAGAAGGAGCAGAAAGATAACTGAAATGTCACATTTTCCCTTCTGAGCCTGCAYGAAGCACAGTTCAGGCAAACCAGAGGCTCTGGGCCAGACAGCTAAAAGGTCTGGTCACCTCCCGCCTAGGAGGGGAGGGTACTAGGTGCTCTGTGTCACCAACTACTGCTTGGCCTCAGCCGTTCATCTTTTTAGGAACTGTTGCTTTTAAGGGGGTACAATAGGGGACTTGGTGCTGGTTTTTCTGTAAACACATTGATCAAATGTCAATTATCAAGAGTTGTTTATTATATAACAGCTCATAACTGTTAAGGGGACTAAAAATGCTACGTGCTTGTTAACATACTTAAAAACCAAAAGGTGTTAGGGTTATCCATTGAAAAGAATCCACTAATCTGGTTAGGAGTTCATCTCACAAACACTAGTGATACACAGACAAATAAAAATTTACTGGTCTTATAAGGTCAATAATACCTAGTAATTCCATTTAGGAATTTGTTAGGTAATTTCTTCCTGTGTACTGACTCACATGCATCCTGTATGCCAGACACTTATCTATTGCAAATCAGTCTTACCCCATCAACTCAAGAAATACTTCATTAGTTGGAGCTAGGCTGATGCTTTCGTGATAGGGTCCTTCCTGCAGTTGCCTGCAACGCCAGACGGTCAGTGTAAGGTTATTGGATTCAATGGAGCGAGGTTGATTATCACCAGCTGAAAGCCCAGTACCTCCTATAAGCATGACCAGTTATTTGGGGTATTTTTTTTAACTGTATCCTGACTACCTTTAAAAATTTTGACAAAAGTTTCATGCTTTTTACAATGGGCTCTAAAACATTAAAAATGTCTATAAATGTTTTAAAGATTTAACAAAGCCAAATAAAAAAAATCTCTGCAAGTTCATCCATTCCTATTCTGAAGTTCCCTGTGGGCACCCTGCTTCATAGAAACTCTTTTCCCAATGTAACAGAATATCCTTTTAATGGTAAAAAGATGTATTGTTATTCTTAACTCTTAGACCAACATTTGCTTTAGTTACATCATAATGAAGCCCTTTCTATAGAAATCAGCTGGAAAAAAAAATCCCTATGGAACTGTAACAAACAGAATATGTCACCCAGCTCACTAATTTTAAAAGATCACAGTTATTTTTTCTGATATATTTAGTATGATGCCTGTAATATACTTTCAAGTAGCACCAAGCAGAGCTGTTGAACTTTGCTTTTCAAATATCTTCTTTTCTTTTCTTTTTCCTGTTTTGCCCTGAGGTCTCTGAACTTTGGCAAGTATATGAAAGTCCTCAGAATCCCCACTATTTTCTTTCTCCTTTTTCTGTTACTAACCGTCTTCTGGGTTACCACTAAAAAAGCCACACTGTTGTAAGCCAGCTGTAGCTGCTCCACTGTCTCTTGACAGTCAGTGGCCCAAAGAGCCAAGAAAACACAACTTCTATTGAGCTCCCCTTAAGGTGTCCAAATATCGAAACATCTTTCAAATTACCAGTAATAGAAAAAATAAAATGCTGATACTTAAAAAGAGACTTCATTAACGTATTGCTCTGAATATTTGAAGTATAATAAGCAAAACTATAACATACTAGCTTTCTTATATTGCTCAAGCAACTCAAAATCTAGTATACCTATAAATCCCACTGATAGATCTCACCAGAAAAGAGCATATGTGGATGCATATATCAGAATTTAGAAATTCAAATGCCATCTTGTACAGTTATGATGCTGTGTTTTGATCATCTGAGTGAGAGATTTACATGTCCTACTGACATATTCCAGTTTGAAAACTAAGCACAGAAATAAATCTTGAGGTTATTGAAGTAAATGGACAAATTTTCATTGCTTTCCAAAAGGATAGGATCTGGCACATTGCAAAATCACTGTAGAGAAACACATAATAAAACCAAGTTACAAAAGCTACTCTTCATTCGGCTTCAGACCACTGTATAATGACCCAAAATATTTGTATTCCTTTGTCAAGCAAATGTATATCCTATTATTTTAAAATAAGCTCTAGCATATCTTTAATATATCCCACTACTCCCCGAAAGAGTTTGTCAGTTTAAAGAAAAATATTTTCCTTCCTTTTGTACAATGTGTTTTAATGCTGTGTTAAGCTGTTTAAAAAGACATTATAGCCTTCCTTAGTTTCTCTTCTTGGTGGCATTACCACCACTGAGTTATTATGTAAATTATTGCAATCTGGTTAGCTCCTTCCGTCTCTTTTCTTAACTAAAAGGGTCTGCAAGTGCTAATCAAAATGTTGCAATTTACATATTAATGAAGTTTTCATAATGGCATTTGCTTCATATGCAATATGAATGGTATGGAGACTTTTTACTCTTCTTTTGAGCAACCACTACATTTTGATTTCCTGAAGTAGCTGAGGTACATTTGAAAACAAACTGTAAGTCCACCACAGTATATCTCTCTMTATATATATCAATATTTCTATATGTCTTTGTTATCACAGTGATGATACGCTCCAATGTTTGAAGCTTAAACATAGCATCACTTGTGCCTATGGACTGTCATTATTTACCCACATTCCCTTGAACACTTTTGTTGCAATCATTCTGAAAAATGCTAAAGGCACATTTTTTCTGCTGAGACTGCTGAGCACAAATAAGTAGTTAATCATTTTTGTGGTTTTTAAAAAAAAGAGAAAAAAGAGGGAGAGGAGGATGGAGAGAGAGGGAGAGAGATAAAGTTTTAAAAATACCACAACCCACTCCTATGAAAAGTTGAAAGGTAAAAAATTGCCCTACCAAGATAAACGTCACGTTAAAAAAGCTGGATAGGGAAGCACATTGAGTTGCCATTTTCCATTCCATTTTCTACTTTGCTGTTATTTTAAACTATGGCAACCACACAAATTGTGCTCAGTATTAGATGTTTAAAGCTTTCTAATTAAAGATCTGGGATCACGTCTATCTGCGAATCAATACAATGGACTGTATCGATTTCTACTTTCAGTTGAATAGCCAAATGTGAACAAAGTTATGTTCCTTAAACTCCTGATAGGAATAGGGAATGCCAAACAATATGGTACTAAACACTTGATATTCCAAATGACAAATTGTCATCCATATTCAAATTGAATCTCCAATTGTTTTTTTATAGCTTCCAGTCATGGGATCTTGTTCATCTCTTTTCAGTTAGACTGAAGAGTTCTTTACCAAATTTTTGTTCCTCACTAAAAAATGGAGATGAGGTTAAATGTCTGTTTGCTAAACTAAATAGATAATGTGGAATCTCTCAAAACAATCAATTTTCTTTAACCATTTTCTTTATTCTTATTTGAAGCTTCTCCAGTATTTAACTATTTTCTTCAGGAATGGACTCTCAACTTGAGCATTCCAGAAATGTTTATTCTTGGTGATAGAAAATCTATACTCCTCATCAATTCCCCAGGTTTCTGCTCTAACCAATGCCATTGGCCTTTTTTGGCCAGAATTTCTACTGGGAGCTCATTTTCAATGGGGTAACCACTGTGACTCAGCTTCCTGAATTCGTAACTCTGTGAGACTTTTTTTATGATGTTCTCAACGCTTCAAGATAAAAAATTATTTGTCAGGATGAGATCTAATATTGGATTACTTCCATGTTGGATGCAAAATATTTTGAGCTTGGAACAATATGTATAGATGGCAATCTTTAAGGTATTTGAATCTTATAGCATGAAACTTTAAACATTACTCAGATTTAAGACACCATCAGAACATAGATTTACATGTTTTTTAATAAAACAGCTTCAATGTAATTGATAGATGTTCACAGTACTTTACTGTCATCCTCTGCTTGAGGTTGAATTATTGCTTTATCTGAGAACACTGGCCCAGGAGCTTACAAATATTTTCCCTCCAAATTTTTAGGAACAAAAAATGAGAAATTATATTTTTCACTCCTTCTCTCCACTTACTCACTCAATCCACAGTTTGTCTTCTAGGGTCTAATCCAAGCTAACAGAGCCAACATTAACCAGGCTCTAATGGAAGATTTGATTTGCATGAAACATGTTTTTTATCATTGAAAAAGAGACCTAGTAATGGTTGTATCTGAAGCTTCATGACAAATACTTCAAAAGCAGATTGAAGACATGTAGGAGTTATGGAATGATATTAAGAAAAGGATAATTTACACTGAATTTCAGGAAAACACTTGAGAATAAGATTGATTCAGCTACAGAGAATTTTCCCAGGGGTGTTGATAAGTGTTTCATTGCTTTGAGTATTTAGAACTAGTGCTAAAGAATAAACATCTTTTCTTTTTTTAGTTCAAAGCGTTTGAAACTGAAGTCATGTTCAGTTCTATTTTTTGTTCTTCTTTTTTGAAACTGACATATGATCAATATTTTTAATTTACTGAAATAGCTAGTGTTTGAAAAATTATACATTTCAATAACTGTTGCAGTCATATTTTCACTAAGCAGATCAGAATTAATCCAGAAAGGGCACAAAATAGTCAGTCAAAATGTAATATTAAGAATTTAATTCTATGTTTTTGAAAGTGTATTTTTTCAACCAGAAAACTCAGCCCATATGAAAATGTAGAGCACCTATATTTAGAACAAAGTTAAGCCATGCTTTGGAGATCATGCCTGCTCTTTGCACCTCCTATCCAGTTCTCAATATTTTATTCCCTGAAGGGAGAGGCAGGGATGGTGTATGATGCCAGCCATCATGTCAGTGTCTCATATTGTTGTGCAGGGTAAAGATGGAAAGTTTTTCGTGTACCTGTTCTCCTTGCCAAGACATCCTATGACCCAAGCAGAGACAGACAACCCTTCTAGCCATGTGAACTTCTTACCAAAAACATCGTATGATTGAGCACCATTTAACACATCCCACATACTTCAGAGACCGAAGAGATGATCTCTGAGACGGGTTAACTGAAGCACAGCAATTGAAGAAGTTGGCCATCCTGATCTAACTCAGCGCCAGCATCTAAAGCAGGAAATAAAATAACCAGTATAATTCAGCACACACATTGCATGCAATATCTGATAACAGATAAGGAAGCAAATGCTGAACATACCACTTTTTGAAACTTGCTTTTTCTCCATAAAACCTGTGCGAGATTCATTCCAACCTTATACAATCTCTATGAGGAATTCCGGCAAGGTGTTAATCCATCCTCATTTTATGGTCAACTTATTTATCTTTAAATTAGATACAGAAAATTACTTTTGTCAAAGGCTAAATGTCCTGTTTTAGTGAGGAGAATGCCCTCCCCTGTAAAGAGATAAGTTCTGGTGTTTTAGTGACAGGTGAAGGAAAGCGGTGGCTTTCTTTGCCATTTGGAACCAGAGGGGACATATACATATATATATAATCTATATATATATCTCTCTCAAAACAAAGCACTGCTTGGGAACTGGAATATGGTGTTTAATACTGTTAGAAGAGCCAGCTCACCTTTTGTCAATGCTCCCCTTATTCTTTTCCAAGCAATTCTCAGGTACAGCAGAGGAACTAGGTCCTTCCAGTGACGGTATTGGTAGGCAGCTTGCATGCAGCCAGCCTTGGTGTGAGGGATAAGGCATTTTACAAACAAAGACTTGGATCGTTCTCTGAAGGTTGGCATCTGTGCCCAGGAGCCCTCCTGTTCACATTCAGTTTACTAGCACAAGTATAAGCATACAGTTCTTCCAAGGATGAGAAGGGTGTTGGATACACTGGTTTATTTTTATAAAACTTAGCTAACTCTTTTTTTCTAGGATTCACCCACCTTTTGAGCAAATCAGGTGCTTTTTCCTATCTGTGATGTGCTCTCGAATCTGGTGCGGTTTTTTCTTCATTTTTTATGCACCTGGTGGCTTTTTCAAATACATCCCAACTGGAACAAGGGTTTGCACAAATGCTATGAAACAAAGAATTAACCTTATAAAGTAGATTTCACTCTGCTTTTGTGACAGTGGTGGAAGTATTATTCTCAAAACTGAAAGGCTCAGTTTTGAGGCATATCAATAACCTTTTGCAGTTGTTCTTTATTCCAGAAAGCACAGCACATATTCCAAATCCTGGAAAACAAATGACAAACTCACCTTCTGCTGTGAATGACAGGGAAACATCAAACACAACTGTATAAGAACCTGGAAAAACAAAACATAAAGACTGTTTTATGGTGAGTTCTCAATCAAGCATTCCTAAAGAGAGAAAAGTCACTGATCCATACTGTCTCTGTTACTTCTCATCCCAGATCAAATGGCCCAACAGAATTCTTTGTACAGATACTTAAAAAGACATTACAGACAAAATGATTTTGAACCCAGCAAAACTGCCTTGCAGATTTTCTATTTTCGTGCAGATCTTCACCGCATTCTGCCTGTCAGAAAACTCCAGCAGAGTTCCTTCTATAACATCAGTTATCTATCAGATTTGATCTGCTTAAAACAGATTTAGCAAAGAAGTGGAAGCAGAGCAGCAAAAGGTTTAAAAGCGTTCCCTGGGAAATATACTCTACAGGGCATCAGCATGAAATTACAGGGGAGGAAGGAAATGGGAGAGAAGCATATTTCTAGGAAGGTGTTGCATCTGTGACATGCCTGSCTGAGGTATGGGAGGGAACAATGAAGATCTACGCTGGCCAGCTGTTACCCAGGAAGGGCTCAAATAATTTAAGCACTCCATTTGTGTGAGTATTGTAAAGATTAAAAGGTGTATGGTAAAGGAGTGGCAAAAGTGGCAGGGAAGAGACAGAACAGTGGGGTATGGTGGGGAACCTGGATCTGTAGCACTGAGAGGAGCCTGGCTGGTGAAAGCAAAACCCCTTGTTAGGAACTAACRAACCTCTCCGAGCTTAGGAGTTACAGGATATTATGGTACGCATAACCAGTTCTGTAAAGAGCTGCAAGGGAAGATAACATAAACCTGGACCACCTGTGTTGACAGGTTTCTTTGCCATGCAAACTTTATTCCCCACTAAGTGTGAAAATGTATCTAATATCAAATCCACCTCTGGAATAGGAATTTAAAAGTTCTCAATAAACACATTGCTTACTTCTATCACCTACACTTTTTACCTCATAAAGATAAATAAGTGATTTGTAACTAGGTGCCATAGCATCAGAATGAGTCCTAGGTTCCTCTCCACTTTTATTTGTAATGAAAGACAATGCCACGCTTCAATGAAATTAAGTTTGGAGTCCAGCCAGAAAATTTTTCTGCACTGTAATTTCATTTCATTTAGGGGAAAAGTGCTTTTAGTTATAGCATTTGAGCTATGGCCAGGAACACAAGGAAGAAAACATGTCATTCCCTCACGTTTAGAAACAGAAACACAGAAAAGTGACAGATGTCATTGTTCTAGAAATACTAGGATACTGTATAGACTTGGGGTGAACAGCAATGGTAGTCTATTAATATACTCTGCTTGTAAATCATCATAGGTTCTCATGTTTTCACATTTTAAAAATTGGCACATCCAACTTAAGAGCAATGAGGAAATATGGAACAAAATGTCAGTGGGGGAAAACGTAATGTTTGGAATTCATGGTAAGGATTTGAAAAAGACAATTTACCTGGAACCCTGAATGCACAGGTTCACTTTAAAGCATTTGTCAGTCCCCCAGTTTTAGCTGGGAGATACAGCCCTCTGACTTGGCTTTACATTTCAAATATATGAGCAAGCAGAGAAGTATTTTGGGTCCATATGTCTGGAGACCAGTTACTGTCCAAAACAATCACTTTCTCCTCTTTTTCTAACACTTACTTCCCAAGTAAAGCTAAAAAGCCTATTTCAAGTCACCTCACACCAGCTGTTAACAGAGTTTTCTTGCTTTTCTATGGTATTTGTGTTGGAAACAATTGCCAAGGTGTCCAGACTGTTGAATCACAGGGAAGTTGAGATTTAACCTTGGCAGAAGGCCATGTGATTGACATTTCCATTGCCAGAGTTTGTCCAAGACATTTCAAGAGCCAACTAGATTTCATTTTGCCTTATCTGTGGGTTATCATTCTTACAAGAATCATCTCATTCTGGCGGGATCTTGATTTAAGGCTTTAAAAGTCAGCTGGGCTCAAACTGATTTTGCAAGGTCGCAAACACTGCAGGTTTGCTCCATAATATGGAATCAGAAGATTGAGTACCAGTCCTTTCAAGGTCCTAGCAACAGTTAGATGTGCCTCACAGTCTCATTCTCAATTAAGGCAATTTTTAAGGCTGTCAGCAGCTCACAATTTTATCTCATGGTTCTCACCTCAATATTTTTTCCAGGTGCACAATCCTGACAAAAATTTGCCTCCCTTCCATTTGCAAGCTACTTTGAGAGCCTTCCTTTGTGTTATATTTAGGTAAGTACATATTCTAAATTTTCATCCAATCAAATAAATTTTCCCTCTCCAAAAAATGTCTGCTGCTGTAATTGACTGTCTCAACCATTGGGGCACATAAGGTGGAATGCCCGCTTGCACCACACTTGCATATGAAGGATCAGCTGTGCAAAATTGCTACCATGTTTGATTTAATTGCCAATTGTTTTATTAATTGACAATAATTAGTTATTGTCAAATATATTGCTGCTTTTTACACTAAGCCATTCCCAGGGAAACAAAATAAGCACTGAACTGTTGGTAAGTAATTGCAGAACATAGCTTCAATGGGTTTATTACGAAAACACTATGAGTTAACTTGTGGATTTTACCCCCTTTGGCTAGTCATTTTTTTATTAATTTCATTGAAAGAGGGTAGCTCACAAAATCCTCAGCAAGTAGTCATCATACATGTGTGAACTGACTCTGAGACGCAAAGGTCCCACTATGAGTGCAGTTCAGAATTGATGCAGACTGCATGCATATGAGCAATAAATGTAATATGGGGTCCTGGAGTGCACTTCTTGTAGGTTAGTCTGTCTAAGATCAATTGTATGGAGCAGGCACCGCATGGCTAATCAGTCCTGGACATGTGAAGCACTATGAATATGTCATATGTTACATGAGCACCTTCTTCTGTGTTCTTTCTGTGAGACAGAAATCAGAGAGCCTTTTACTTTATAGAATTTTTTTTATTATTTTTAATTTCAAGTATGGGATAGTAAATTTTAGTTGGATGTCTCATGCCGACATGCAGGTCTGCATACATGAGGTATGTTATGTGAGGTAATGCCATTTACAGTGGGGAAAAAAAACCAATCCTATCAAACCTTAACTTTTGAGGTAGCAGCTACCATTTATTTTTAAATGCCTTAGTTTATCTTTGCCATTGCTAATTTTTACTCCTAGATGTCTCCTCCTTTAGTTGTCCTACTAAGTAATTGCTACATATAAGATGCTCCTTAAGACCAAAAGAAAAGAAACTGCAAGCAAATGTTTTATTAACATTGTTGCAGAACCGTGAAGGAACAAGGCAAAACTAAATAATCCGAATTACCAAAAAGATACTCTTTAACCAACAGAGCCAACAAGCTACATAAAGTTTTATTTTAATAATGACTGTGAAACAGCACAATACTTACTACTACTTACTATTTGTATTGCAGTAATATCAACAACAGAAAGCTACAAGTCCTTCCCCACAGAGCTTTGGTCCCAGTCCAGCCATGCACTTAAGTAAATATACAACTTCAAGTAAACCTACTGAATTCCAAATGCAACTCACGTGCTTCAAGTTAAACAATGTGTTTAATGACTTTCCTGGGTCAGGAGCTTAAAACCTATGAATCTCTCTTTGGAAAACCAGCTTAGCAATGTTCAGCTATGAGATGCTTTATCTAATGAAGAATAAAAAAGGAAGCTTCATTTATATTTTTCCTTCAGTCTTTTCCAGTAAGTGTAATTTCCATTTAGTTAGAAAATTGCTTCCTCCTAAAAAGTGCCCCACAAACACACATGTCAGGGACTTCTGCTGGATCATAAATATAACTATCCACAATATAGCCACCCAGGGATAGTCCTGTTATTTATTATATACCATAAAGAACATCTTCTTCCCATCACTTTGAATTATCCTTGACGTTGTGCTCTGTACCTTCAGCAGGGCACTACTCTTTGTTTGAAAAGGTCACTGAAACCAAATACGGTGAACTAGCTGAAGTTTGGCCAGTAGCTTGTATAGCAAACAATAGCATTTCAATTTCAATTTCCTTATGGAGGTGCCTTATAGCCTGCTTGTCTTTTCTAGTGCCGTTACATGCAGTCAGGAATTCCAGGACCGTTAAACAATAAAACCCCTTTTTTGTCACTTGTGTCTTCAATTTCTTAAAGCTGTTATTATTTGTTTGTCATCCGTTTCCTCTTACACACAAGCATGCACTTTAACCTACTTGCAGCAGCTTCAGAAACTGAGTGGAAGAGGGGATATCAAGGCCATATTCACTATTATGAAGTTTTCTGAAGACAAAAATGTTGCAAACTTCCTGGGTGCTAATAAAAAAATAGTAATTTTGGTGTTCTAACTAAATAAGTCAGATGACATTTCCATCTGTGTGGACCAGTAACATGACAGCTTCTGATCCTATTGCAAACCATTCCTTAATTTTTGCTTTTTTTTCACAGATGTGCTGTCAGTAGTAAACTGTGCTAGAATGACCAGTATTATGACTGGCCAGTGTTCGTCAGTCTCATGGAGGAAGAGGTAGCCCATACTCACAAAACCTGAAGATGTTACTTGGTGGGGCTCAAGCTGGAGACACTACACGGGAATACAACTGATTGAGTATTATAAACATTTTCACATCTCTCAGAGATATTCTGTACTTGCTTTTTGATTAGGTTCAAAAATCCTTTTGGTTCAGTGTGTGTCAGTCAATAATTCATACTCATGACTAAAACACAACTACTTAAGGATTTTAGCAAGASACTTGACTGACACTAGATGTAATTTGACAGCGTGAGGTGCAGTGTCTATCTGGGTCATGAAGCCTTTGTAAGGTAGCTATTTATCATCATTAAAGAATTTTTGTATCCTCAGTGAGCCATATACAGTAGAAAGTAGGAGTCAATGTGTGCAAGCATCTGGAGAAAGCTCAGGACATAGAACTGGCAAAGCAAGTGGAATGACAAGCTCCACAGGTGAGCTACTGCTCAGTGCAGTCCTCAGCAGCAAAGCCAGGCTCTAACACTAACGGATCACTCCTGCAAGTGAAATCACTGTCTGACTCATCACCTTGTATTTCCAGAATTACCTCGATATTTTGTTTGTCTGTTCCTGAAACATATTGCTTCCTCAGTCACAAACCTCGATGCTTCATGTAAAAGAGCCACAACCTAAGAGAAAGGGAACACAGTATCAGGTAGAATGAATAAAGAGTAAGACATTTACATGAATAACAAATAACTTGGTAATAGTCTATAAGTCTGATTTTCCAAACACTATAGTGAATATTTATAGATGAAWTTGCCTTCTAACTGAAACAGTAATCCTGCAACTGTCACTTAGCTCCAAGATTACTATTGCATGGGTAGCAGTCCTTGACCAAGAAGACTCTACACCTGTTGAACAGCTATACGTTCAGTACTTTACAACATTGTGAGAGTGCTGATGAAGGCAAAAGTCCTCTGAAACCTCAGTACCATTCTGCTGTTTGATGGACAGAGAAATCCCCTTGCCCAAGTCCAGCGTAAACCATATCATCAGGCTTTTAGGAAATTTACTGAAGAGAAGGAAAGAAAAGAACTGAAAAAGGTAAATACACCATAAAGCTGATTACAAGCAAAATCTGTCTCAAAATCTGAATTATTTTGACATATTTGTTTGGACACTTCCATTTGGTTGGTCTCAGTCCAGAATTGTGCTGAAAAGTAACCTTTTGTCTGATATTTTCTGGAAACTATTTGGGTAATTTGAAAACCATGAAATCATCACACAAAAAAGCAGTACTACCTTTGATGAAAAATAGTTGACCTGCAAGCTTCAGTCCCACTCTCAAAAGTGATGTGTAATAYGTCAAAGCCAGAAGCAATGTGTTTCAGCAGCATCTGACTTGAGGAGATGAGCTGTGGCCATGCAGAGCCCCACAGGAGGGGCAGCTCACCTCACCTCTCTGCCACAGCCAGAACAGAGGAAGGGGCAAGCCCAAACCATACATCTAGAAGCATCACCTCATGAAATGGTGGGACCAGGCTCAGTCTTCAAAGGAGAAGGATAAGAATATCTTCGTCTCCTTCACTAAGATAAATCCTTCATGAAATTAATCACTGTCAAGGGTGAAAATGGTATACATTAAAAAATAAAATTATGTCAATTCTTTCTATACTGAATGCARACAATACCATATAATAAAAACTAGGGGAAAAAATGACTATTGAATTAAGCAATACCAGACTCTCATAAATTTATGTGACTTGTCTCTAAAGAAATTAAGTACCACAGCATGCTCTATCAATGACCCTACACATTTTTGTTAATATTTTTCCATAATTGATGTCACAGACCTATCTCAGATTAATGACATTATGTTTGCAAGTTTCTAGTGCTCTCATCAAGGAACTTGGAAAGTAATTTCCCAAAGACTTCATCTGTTTCTGTCTTCATTTTCTTGAACTCTCATAGCTATGAATTATTTGCCTTCTAGTATTTCTCTTTCCTCAAGATACTGGAAATTTTCCTTTATGATCAGGTCTACATCATGAAGACCATGGCCCTGAATCATTTAAGAAGATAAACTTGTTCTCAACTTCAACCAGAAGAGTGGTCTTTTTGAAACTGATGGAAACATTTATAATTTTAAGTCATACATGTGTTTTACAAGCTGAGGTCCATACTTTTTCTCTTGGACTGGACAAATCAGCCAGTAGTAGAAGCACAGAAGGAAGGATGGAAGGACAGAAGGAAGGAACGTCAGAAGGAAGCTTGCTTGCAGCCTCGGTATACAGGTTGGGTTCTGTATGACACGAACATGCGTGTGGTCTCTCATCTAGTGAGTGTGACTAGGTCCCTGCCTCCTCAGATATCCCAAACTATTCCACATGTTCCCAGTTCCTACAGGAACCCCAGATGCCCTCCTGCAAACTATTCCAGTTAGGTGGAAATCTGCGCCATGGCTGGCTTCACTGTGGCTGTGAAAGGTGTCTGCCAGTGTGGAAAGGTTTGTAAAACTGGAGAATTAATTTACTTCCTGTTCTTTTGCTTTGCTGAGTTCTTTTGTTATCTCCCCCTGCCTATAATCAGAATTTGGCAATCCAATAAGAATGGGACCAGAGAGGCAGGGAACTGTCAATCAAAAAGACCTTTAATTTCACCAGTGCCACCAATTTGCTCTGCACCAGCCTTAGCTCATCTCTGCCTCTGCTTCCCTGTCTGTAAAATGGAGCTAAGATTACTCCCCTGCATTTGTTACCAGGTAGTGCAGAGCTCTGAATGTGTTAAATGCAATGTTAACCGTTGATAATTGGTTTAATTAGGAAATGTAATCCTTGCCCCGAGCAGCTTGCCATCTCCTGTCTCTTCTCGAAATCTGTTATTTTGTTAGACTTTTTTTGGTTCCCCAGTCTCCCTTTTAAGGAGATCACTTTCCTTTTTTTTTTTTTTTTTTTTTTTTTGTAAAGACAGCAGCAGAATCCTTTGTTATTTCCAATACCCTTTACATTCTGACATTCAGCACTGCTAATTATGTTCTTGACTTGCTTATGCTTATTTTTAGAGATTTCCCAATCCACCCCTCACTACTTTTTCTATATATTTTTAAAGAAGCCTTCTGTTTATAATTATTTTTACATTGCCACTTAAACAAACTTGCATCTGTTGTCTTTTTTCCCTCTAGACTGAACCAGGATGGATTTTAATTGCATCACCAACTGTTTCTAAAACACTTCCTAGAGTCTCCACTAGATTCCCTCATAATAAAATCTTGACCAATAAAATACTAAGCAAAACCTGTTAGGGCATTTCGTGTTTTCTCAAAGTCAGCTTTCCTGCGGTCCAGAATGTTCACTTTGCTTCCACCAGCCCCCAAGAATATTTTGAACTAATGATATTGTAATGTCCTGGGTGTTTCTTTGCTTCAGTCCTATTAATCATACTTGGTGTATTTTCTAGGACCTGGTCCAAAATAGCCTCTAACCATCTGAATGCTTCAATAAGCCATGGAAGAAAGCAATCCTGAAATACCTCTCAAAATGTGTTCCTCCTCTTCATTTTTGTATTGAGTGGCATCCAAATCAACATCTGAGTAATTAAAACTCTGCYAGGATCAAATATCCTGCCTTGTTATAGGATTCTCCAATGTATAAAAACATTTGCTGATTCTGTGTTATTTTATTTTAACTACCCTAGAGATGTAAACTCTCTCTGTAGCATCCTAGAATCAACTTACCATTTTATGGCTTTAATTTCTATACAGATTTCTATGTCAGCCATAATATTTCTTTTCACAAATCAATGTTCTGCYTAACCAGTTCACTTACCTACTGCTTTAAGTTATTTAACCCTTTGGCAGATTCTGTATTCTTCGTATTATAAGTTATTTCTCTACAAAATTATTTAAAAATGTATCCTACTTATAAAATTACAAATATATAAAAAGTATACAAAATATAAAAACATAATATAAGTGCACAGAAAAATATTGGCAAGATGCATACACACAACAGAAAAGAATTTGAATAACTGCTTCAGAATTCAATTTGACAGCCATGCTAAAGTCTGCCTAACTTCCTTAGTTGAGTTACAGGGCTTGTAGTCACAGGCTCATGATTCTCCCTTGCTGTCAGTACAAATGTTGTTGGTAGAAATGGGTATCTGTTTACCCTTTCAAGTGGAAAATGGGTCTTGATAGGTCAGACAGACAGAGAAACAGAGATCAGAAAACAGTTTGATTAGATTTTAGATCCCAGTCATTGAAAAATGGGGGTGCAGCTCTCAGGGTGCAATGCACCAGTGAGGGAGTTGGGGTATGGAGAGAGGAATGCCAGCAGTAAGAAAAATATCCCAGCCACTGAAGTAAGGCAGTAACTGAGAACCATCTTAGGCAGTGGAAGTGTTCAAAGACAGCTGGAATTGCAGGGAAGTTGCCTGGATAGATAGGATGAAAAACCTACACAAAATCAAGGGTCTTTGTGCCAGAATGAGACAAATTTCAGAGGTTGATAAAAATGGTTGGAATTATGTACCCTGTGATCCCTAAGCATATCCATGCTTCTTCCCTAAATTAAAGCTTTTTGCTTTTTTTACTTCACCTACCATCAGCAAATAAGAGAAAATTATTTTATACTCCCTTTCATTTTTGCAGATACAATTCTACACGTGAATTTCTGAAATATTTCTAGTTTCATTTTTCCCATGTGATATTCATTCCAAGAATCACAACAAACTGCAACAGGTTCATCCTTCTAATTTCTCTCAACTCGCTAATCAACCTTCTCATTACCTTCACTAACATTTGGCCTGTGCTGAATAATCATTTTCCAATTAGCCTTATGTTTCATACTTAAATGGTTATCCAAAAGCAAATCAGTTAGCTCTGTTCTAGCAGAACTTCCATAGCATCCACCTTGGTTCATGAGATAATCCCCTTCTTTTCTTCCTTTGCTGCAAGCATCCCCTTCCTCTGAGTTATCTACAAAACCTTTAGCTACTTGGACAGTGAAGGATTTTTTATATCTTTTTTTCTAACTAGTGTCTTCTTAGAATCCAGTGATAGCAATGGATTTGGAAATAAAACTTCAGAAGAATTCTGAATTTTGGGGAACTATCAGATCATTCACATTAGGATCCAGACGTCCCAAACCGATRGCACCACCTTAGCTTTTAAACCTTTAAAATTCCCACGTGTTCTATGGGAAAAGAAGAGCTTAGAAATACACTTGGGGAATTTCAGCATTGGGAACCCACTACTTGGGAAATCCCATGCAGGGCAGGATGAATATATGGGTTATCATTGCGTTCCTCTGTAATGGCTTAAATTGGAGTACAGAGAACCTAGGGAAAGCTTGAACATTGCTGCCCTTGAGGAACTAGCTCTTGCCCAAAGCATATTCTCCTGAGCCCAGTGTCCACCTACAGAGACTCGTAGCTGCCCTCAACTGTGAGGATGCCAGACCAGCACCGGTACAAACAGAGCAGACCCAGAAAYGTGTCCGCTTCTTCTTTGAACCCAAACTTCTTCACAATGACCCAACAAAACCAATTTGGTGTCTTTACATTGAACTCAGCTCTTCTCTTGATGGTACGCAGGTGCACAGCAGTGCCTGGAGAGGAGCACCAGAGGCTAGCTGGATAGGCAGCCTTTTTTTTCCTATTCCAGAGCTTGATCATCCATGCTCTACCACTACTCCGCCATTGCACCTTTTCACTTTGTTTTGGTTTTACCAACCAGAATGCTGATAGTAGTCTCAAATATACTGAAAAAGACTGATAAATGTCTCAAGTATAAACATCTTCCATGGAGCCTAGTTCACTTCTTCCAGAAAAAAAAAAAAAAAAAAAAAAAAAAAAAAAAAAAAAAAAAAAAAAAAAAAAAAAAAAAAAAAGACTGAACTTTGCCTTTAATCTGCCCTAGTTAAATCAAATAAATTTGCCAGGTGCTGAGAAAAATGCTAGGTGGTAAGGGAGAGTCGTCAGGACTCCTTCTTTTTAACACTGGCCTTTATTCACATGATGATCATGGTGTAGACATGACCATGGAGCTCTCAGTCTGCAGATGCCCTGAAAACAGCATTAATTGTCCACATTGTTCTTTTACCTATGTTGGCAAATTATCCACATCAAGTAGATGAATACTTATAATACCAAAGTGTTACTGTCCTTGAAACTGTCAGTTTCTTAGTGATTTTAATTCAAGGTACACATTGGGGTTAACGATATGGGGAAGGAGGTGTTCCTCTGCTTTTATATTCATTAAAATAGCTGTGTATTTATTCTGATGTTAATATTCAGGCTACCTGATATTTTGGAACAAATATATATTACTTTTTTTAAGTACAAGCTTTTTTTCTTTAAAAAAAAAAAAGTTTATTTCTTGTAATTTTCTGGAGGCTTTGTGAACTTTATTTTAAACAATCAGTACTTCTTCCTTCTTTTTCTCTCACGGATTTTTTTCCTAAGTGAAAAAAAGTGAAAAATGGAGATGAAAAAGAACAGGGAAGAAAAATAAAAGAAAAAGAAGAATCACCTCTGATTAAAGAGGCATTTTCTTTTTTTTCCTAAATAAGCTCCTTTCCCCTCTCTGGAATATTTAACATTGATAACAGTTTTTACCTTGATTTTTTATAACAGAACAGGAAAAAAAAAATCCTCTTTTTAGCCTTTTGACTGGGTCTTTTCTGCAAAATACAGACACTGGCAAAAATATTTCACACATTATGCCCCCTCTAATTGTTATAGCTGTATTGTAGCAAAGGATGGAAGGTGCGTGTCTACCTTTGATGAAAGAAAAGGAAGGAGTGAAATTGGAGGAAAGACATCTGGATTACCTTCACATTATACAGTATTATCATTTGAAAGCCTTGTTATTTCAGCAAAGCTTATTTTAGTTAATTCTCAATTTTCCCAGAACAGGACAACACAGTCCAGAGAGGTGGCACAGATACGGGAGGTCCCTACTCATTTTCAGCACTCTGAGTGACAAGGCTTAGCAAAAGTCTTTCTGAGATGATTAATGGCAGATTTGACTCTAGGAGGTAATTATAGGTTTTGACAAGAAGTTTGAGACTTTGGGGATGAAAGTGACTGTGAAGGTTTCACTGAGGAAACCAACCCCTGACAGGCACAACATGCTCATTACAGAAATTTTGAAAAAGCACAGAGATCTATAAAATAAGCTAGATACAGAAGAAGATATTTTTATTAAACCTACTGCTGCTGATGGCAGATGCATCCTCCTTGTTGTTTGGGGACTAAAGTGATTTGTAACCTCAGTGACTGCAGTGTTTTCAAGATGCAGAGGTTCATTTGCTTGTGAACTCCCTCCCATCCTCCCTCCTTCACCCTTTTTCTTTTGAGGGTTAGGCAGGAGGAGTGGAGGGAGTGTATATCAGATAAATAGTGTCATGAAAAATAAATTATGACTGATCAGAAAGTTCTTCCCATAATGCAACTAGTTATATTTGCTGCTATCATTTTTTTATTGTTTGCGTTTCAGCAGTGCTATGAATAAAGAAAATATCAAAGTGGCATATGCACTTCTGATTCTCAGAATACTTATTTTCAGTATTCTGAAATGTAATTTCTGAGAACTGGAGCAAAGCCTGATTAAAAGGGCTTCTTCTAAGGCAAGGTCCTTAAAGACAGCAGGGCTTCTGCTAGGAGCTCTTAGTGTCAGCAAGTGCTTTAGGCTCTTCAAAGCAGCATCTTTCAGCTGCATCAAACTACTGTCGGGATTGACCATCRCGTTACTACAACTCAAAAATACACTGATCAGGTTTTTACTGCGTACTCTCTGACTTCCCAGCTCTTTTGGCGATGGAGGGGGAACAGTCTGTATCAGACAGCAGAGGGCAGAGCCCTAATGTCAATTCAGAACAGAACTTTTCCCCAAATAAATATTTTTTTCTTCCAGTGAATAAGAGCATTGAAATAGAATCCAGCTCTAGGAAAGGGCCGTGAAAAGACTTATTGTCAAATCTAAATGTATTTACGATTCATACACTCCTTTATACATCTTGCCACTATCATCAGGTACAAACCTTGTTTCAGTAATACCTTCTGGCTCCTTTGTGCCTTTTTGTCAACATAAAGCAGCTGTAAACCTGCCTGCTCTGGCCAATTAAGTTGTTTTGTTTTTCTGGAGTGGCACAAAGGAAACCCACCCCTCCTTCTCAGTTTGGTTTAATAAAATAGGGATATATGGGGCACACAGGAATCGCAAAAGTTGGAGTGGAACAAGAGTTGCAGGCCAGATTCTTGAGCTGCAATAAAACAGTGGCAATCCAAGGGAGAGATGGCAAATTATGCTAACTGGGAGTCTGCCTCTGAGATTCCACAAACGCTGTTCTGTCAGAAAATAAAATGACATTATTAGGCCACCTGCAACTATCATTCCCAAAAATATATCTTCTCAAAACATTTGTGGGAATCTGTGAAAAAGGGTCATATGCCCAAGTTCATTTTTATGAGATCATTTCATAGAATCATAGAATCATGGAAGAGTTTGGGTTGGAAGGGACCTTTAAAGGTCATCTAGTCCAACTCCCCTGCCATGGGCAGGGACATCTTCAACCAGATCAGGTTGCTCAGAGCCCCATCCAACCTGACCTTGAATGTTTCCAGGGATGGGGCATCTACCACCTCTCTGGGCAACCTGTTCCAGTGTTTCACCACCCTCAGCATCAAAAATTTCTTCCTTATACCTAGTCTAAATCTACCCTCTTTTAGTTTAAAACCATTCCCCCTTGTCCTGTCACAACAAGCCCTGCTAAAAAGTCTGTCCCCATCTTTCTTATAAGCCCCCTTTAAGTACTGAAAGGCTGCAATAAGGTCTCCCCGAGGCCTTCTCTTCTCCAGGCTGAACAACCCCAACTCTCTCAGCCTTTCTTCATAGGAGAGGCGTTCCATCGCCCTGATCATTTTCGTGGTCCTCCTCTGGACCTGCTCCAACAGGTCCATGTCTTTCTTGTGCTGAGGGCTCCAGAGCTGTTTGTATTATTTCATATTAATTGTGAACAAATGCCCCAGCGCAACAGGGGCTTATCAAGACAGCCTGGGAACTGTCATGGATCAAGCAGATACACCCCGGACCAGGGAGTCAGCATGGGGCCATTTTACTTCCCTTCAAAGCCTTGTTCTGAGGTTTTGAGTAAAAATCAAATCTTGGACTTCAGTCCAAGAATAAACCTAACCTGCAACACGTAATGAAAACCTTAATAAACAGAAGCGAGATGAGTAGCAGAGCTGCTCCCAGCAACACAATAGGAATTTTACTTCTCCAGGCAGAAATGAGTCCTTGTTGTTACTATCCATACACACATACTCCACTGCACTAAAAAAGTCTGTGATGTAGATTACCTTACTGTATTTAGGCACATAACATAAGCCAAGATTCATTTAACCTAAATTCAGATATCTGCAATGTAGAAATCTCCCCTTGAGCTAGCCACCTTAGCATTACGCTGCTTTAGGATAAAATTTATCATTGTCTAGAAATGCTTATTTCACTGGTGTCCTCTACATTTCAGTTAKATAAAACCTGATTTTGGCCTCCTGGTCTTCCACTGTGATGAGCTATAAGAGCGAGCAAGATGATCTAGAGAGCAATCCAGAGCATTTGTGATCCAAATTGTCCTTGTGTGGGTCCTGTCTCTCTCTGTACTGATTGAAAAGGGAGCCAAAACTGGTGGCTGTCATGAAATAAACACTTTGAGACTGAGGCTTACCTCTTGAGCCTCACATAAGGTCCTCAGTTACATGTCTGGAATTAGGCAGAAGACATCTGGGCCTATAAATTTCTGTCCAACAGGGATTTGTGGACTATACTTTCACTCAAATATATTAATTTAATGGTCTATCTTTATAGAAAACACAAGAGGAATAAGAGTAGATGGAGTACTGTAGCACCTAAATTTTTTTGTGACTCACCTATAACATTTAGTTTCACCTCCACTCCATAGTGAAAGAAGCAGCTACTGGAAGATCATGGTCTCAGGACCAGGCAGGTGAACATCAGGAAAAGGCAGATCACACCATACAGAGTAGTGACAATTATGTAAAACATGAAGCCTCAATGGTGAACTTAGTCAAAAACCTGCAAGGGAAAAATGTTTGAAATTTTGGAGGAGGTTATTTCATTCCCTATCTGCAGGAGCTTTTCACAGTTGACCAATATATTCTTTGAAAGCAACTTTAAAGTTGTATGCATGAGAATTGGCAGAAACTGACCTTTACGTCTGTCCATAAAATGCTCATGTAAGAATTGCTTGTGTTTTCACGCAGCCAGGGCACAAAGTACCATGGGATTCATGAGGCCAATCACAGCTAATCAAGGATGAGATAAAAAGCATCCCATGTATTTCAGCAGAATTAGAGTACATAGCTCCATTTTCAAATAATCTCTGTCAAGACATAAAATAAAAACTCAAAAAGACACCTGTCAAATAAAATTTTAATAACACATGAATCAGAATAAGTTGTGGCCTATTGTTTGAATATTCCAATAGTAGAAAAGGAGGTTAAATTCAAATAAATTATTCATTGACAATAGTTGCTCATCTCTAGTATCTCTCTGTATAATTTAAACAAAAACAGAGGTGTGCCACAGAATAAAATGAGATTTTTTAAATACTTCCTTGAATCTAGATGATGCAATTCCCTATTTCTTTCCAAAATAATTATTAAACACATGGAAAAAAATACTAATACATAAAAAATGTATTCAATTGGCAGGTGACAAATACATTATTTATTGCTTCAAGTTATTGATGAGCTTTCATACCACCTCGTCATTCTGTTTTGCTCTGTCAGTCATGAGCTATAAGATCATCAGTAACTCATAATAAATAATGTATCCATAGCCAGTCTTTTGGGTAGCTACCCTTATTTACCTAAATATATGCACACAGATATGCACTTCCTCACCAAAAGAAATGGTCAGCACATTAAAGAATGCTGATTTGCAGAGGTTTCAAACTTACAGGCAGAGAATGAAGAAAAGGGATTGAGAACATTACAATTTTTTTGCCTATGTATTTTTTTTCATGCTAAGAATGCATTGCTAGAATAATATGCAAATATGGAAGGTTATAATGGATCTGTTCAAACCATATTTACGATAATTCAAAATCATAAGGAAAACCTATTTTAACAGATTTAATGTAAGCAAAGGGGACAAAATTAATATAGAGATTGGTGTGACTTGAGTCAATGAGCTGTACACTTTTAAGTTTATGGATAATATTTGGTAAAGGTTAAAATGAAAAGTAAATTCAAGATGTAAGTTAGTCTTATGAAAATGACAGTTACACACATTTTTGGACTGAATGGATGTTATTAGTAAGGATAGATGGATTCTGATACAAWAACATCATTTATAATAAGTAAATCTCTAATATCTTTTCATCCTATAACACAAATATTCCTGAATATTTGCACTGAAATGCCAATGCAGAGTGATTGCTGATGAAAATGCCCTTTGTTTTGACCTGCATGATATTTCAAAGTTATATACAATGCAGTTATTAACTCTTTTTTCAATTAATGAAGTAAGAATTGGGTTGGTTCATGTCAACTATACAATAGTATTCAAAATGGTTAACCTGTTAACCTGAGTTACAATTTGCATTTTCAAAAAGAAGCTGGAAGAGACCTTTTCCACATGCTTTGTCTTTGGGGAAAAAAATTGCTGGGGCCAGGCGCTAGAGCCTCCAACGCTATATGTTATGTGCTGGATTACATATTTTTTCTATTATTCTATCCACCTTGTTTTATAATTTACTGTGCACATTCAGCCTTTCTAAATGACTGAGAAGAAAATATGGGTATATTAGCTGCATAAACTAGATGAACTGATGAAATGTATAAGCAGGATGAACATGAACCATTTGTGCATATTTTATTTTTAAAAAGTTAATATGATTGTACAACAATGCAAACCGAATAGTTCCATAGGGAGATGTAATATTAGCTCTGTTGTATAACATCTTGACTGCAATTTATATAGAATACTATAATGATACTTTGTGTAGTTCCAATCACATATAGTCAAGGAAGACAGCTTCAAACTGGAACAGAAAGAAAGAAGGGTGTCTATGTTAATACGGGGACTAGAAGGGCTTCCTTTGTTCAGTTTAGAGAAAAAATTACTGTTCATGTAAGTAGATATGTATATTTTGGAAATGTGCGTGTATGCRTGTGTTATGGGAAAAGAGGGATAAACTTTCGAAAGAAAAGCTATTTACACTAAAAAACTGTATCCTTTGGCACAAGAACAGAGAGGAGGAAAACATGGCCAGGAATAAGCTTGCACAGAAAATGAAAAGATTTCCAGAGGAGTGAAGTTTTTAAGCAAATTTCTAGTAGAAGTAATAGGCAGCACAAAGAGCCTAACTGAAAAGGGAATTCAGTAAATCTATGAATGTCATTAGATAACACAAGGCAGGCTGCGGCTGCCCTTGACGACCCCAGGAACCTTTCCTATGCTCTTATAGACTACAATATGATTTTTCCTGAATAAAGGCTAGCACAATTACATACAGAACTACAAGGTCTCAGCTCTAAGAGCAGAGGAAAAAAGAAATCATTAAAAGAATGCCTAATAAAACCAAACCAACCCACAAAACAAACAAAACCCCCTGAACCTCCCAGCTCTTAACTGCTTTCTCAGTGCCCAGCACAGGAGCCATATGGCTAGCGTCTTATCTTAGCAAGGCACAAAGAGCTACACTACCAATTTATTCTTTTTGTATAGCACCTTTCTCCACAACTGAGAGGTGAGAGGCTGCTCACCAAGAAGTAACAAATACATATGGCTTTTACATATTAAAAGAGGTGCTTATGGAAACAACAATGACTCACACCAACTGAAATCAATAGGTATAGTAGCTGAATACACAGAAATAAAGAGGTGGCATGCCAAAAATCCTGAGTGTTTCCCACTGACTTCAAAGACTTSCATTAGGAGAAGGTCCAAATTAATTTCGTACATGTTATTAAAGTTTTCCATCATCCAAGGCAGAGATATGCTGAGGCCCCGGGGCTGCAGTGAGCTCTATGGCAGAGTGTGTGCGCAGCCACCCTGAAGCTGGGGAGAATACAAGCACCTCGATCCAGTCGTACATGATGGAGGCCTTTGCTTGACTGCCATGTAAGGCTCAGAGGCTGTCATATGCTGAAAATCAGAAACCAAACTCTGCCTTAGCAGAGTGTAACACCACAGTCCCCACATATGGGCCCATTTCACACAGTGTGCATAAAGCAACCAATTACAGCAGCAAGCCAGCTAAGTGTCTGGACTTTTTTTTCCTAAGAATAAAACGAACTAGTTCCGTCCCCCACAGAATCTCATTCTTCTCCTTTTTACATCTGACATCTGTTGTCATATCCCAAATTTTACACTAGAAAGCAGCAGCCTGGAATTTCTCAAATGCGTAAATTTTTCATATTGCAAGAGCCTTACCTAACCAACTGGATCTATCTGTCACCTGCCAAGCAGCACTTGCAATTTGTTTACAGTCAACTGCAAGGAGATATATAAATTCCCCCAGATGAGGAAGATGTTGAATTTACACAGACAAGTGACAAACGAGCTCGGAATGAGAACGCTTACAAGAATAGCCTACAGTATGCCATTATATCATGACATAAATATATGACAACTACTCCAACCAATGCCCATGGCAAATGTTTCCCTGTGTTACCACCACTAGAGTAATTTCTCTGTGTTGCAGTTTTTTCCTTCTTTTCTTTTTTCCTTGAATGAGAGATTCATTCTAAAGTAATAATGAATAAAACAGCACCTATTAGAATGAGCAGATCATACTGTACTGAATGGGTTTCGGGACAACAGTCTGATTATTGCAGTTAATAGATCTCATTTCTTGTGGATGAGTGTCCAGACACCAGTAATACGCTCCACCGGAAATATACACATATACACCCTGTGGTAAGTTATAAGAAGAGATAAACTATAATCTCACTATGTCTATCATTAAATCTAGACTCCAATTATAGTAAACAGAATAACTTACCATATGTATCTGTAGAGTAACACAAAACAAAGTTTCCAGTATACATGAACAGCAGCCTTTCATAAAAGGAGTGGACTCTGCGTAAGTGTTAGCATGGGATTCAAGCTTCCTTCTGTCAAGCAGCATTTCCAGTTCTTTCAAAGCTTGAAAATCATGCCTCTGTAGAGAAACAAAACAGAAATCCTCTGGGCACAAGTGAAATCCTCCCTAATCTCTCAAGATGAAGCTTACATTGCAGGAGGTGTTGCATAGACCTTGGGCTAATCCTCTGGAAGTGAAGGACTATCTTTGAAAACAAGGAAAAAGTGGCATCAACCATGGTGACTTCCCCAATCTCTACAGACTGTTATTGGAGATAAGACTGATCCTTGTTCCAACCTCTGATACATTTAAGAAGCAGCCTTTCAGTTTTAGAAGGGTAAACTTCTGTAGCCAACAAAATCTCCTATCTAAACACACACAACCCAGGAGTTTCCAAAAAAAGGATCCCACCTTTTCAGGTTGAAGCCCATCCCTGTCATTGACTATTCATACCTCTGCACTGTTTTACTGGGATGGTTGAAAAAGCAACCCACCTTTATTCAGAACAAATATATAAACCACATTTCTTTGCCAGAGAGAGTTGAAGCAGGAGTCACTGCCCAAATGCAGGCCAATCAGTGCTGGCTGAAATCTAACCAGAGAGTTATGACTGAATGTGTGTGTGTGTTTGTTTTAGGATGAATCCAAAACATCACATCAGGATATGGAAAAGGCAGCATGAAAATAATCTGTTTCTCAAAAGCACAAGTGGTAAAACCTGGAAAAGGAAAGCTCTAGGTTAGATACTGGTAGGAAATAGCGAACTATAACCAAGGATAATGAATCCTAGACTTGATTCCTAAAGAGTTCAGAAGACTGAGACTTTGTCTCTTTTCTTTTTTTTTTTTTTTTTTAATCAAAGGAGAATGAAGCAAGGAATTACCTAACTCCATCAACTGTTTCTACCTCTAATAAATATAATCCACAGGACACCGATTTCAACTAACCACTTGGTTCAAAAAAGTTAATGTTTTCTTGTCTGTCAGTAGACATGTCATTGATTTTTGATATCTCATGCAACTGTTGAATGAGAAACCTGGAATTGTCCCTGAGTATCAGACAAGACACCTTCTCTATGCCAAACATATCACCCAGCTGCTCCCTGGTCTTTCTACTCTCATGTTATAGAAATGTAATCAGGGAAGGTGGCTGGGAAGGAGCCATGGTGCATTTGGACCAAGTTCTTATTGTGGTTAACCAGAGGACTGGGACTTCATATTAAGCCTTGGTGTTTATTTTCCACTCAGTAAAGATCTGACTGTAGTTCGAGACACACACTATGCATTATTGTTTATTTGCAGTAAAGGGTGCAGTATTTTCAAGTCTTGAAAACCTTAGAGACTAAACATTCAAAGAATGAAACAGAATCATCACTTCTGCCACAGAAAAGCTAGAAGATGGACAGGAGTTGCCTGAAGTTACTCTAATAAATAATAGGAATTGTGCTAAGGGGAAAGAAGCTTCATTATGCCCTTATGCAATCCAGTGCATGAAGCAATTTTCAGCGTCAAGAATAATATAATTTACATTTAGCCTTGCATAGCCCAGAAGAGCTGTCCCAGTTGTCAGGCAAAACCAAGGTAATTCAGGCAACTAACCACTGTGCTATTTTAGATACCCTAGAGTATTCTCTCCAGCCTTGCCTCCAGCTGCCACAGATCTTCCCCAAGTCCTACGCCACATTTGCTACCCTTGTGAAGGTGTCTCAGGTACCTACGGGCATCTATCTAAAGTGGTCTACATACTTTTGTCTAGGCAGCTGAATCCCATCCATTATGTTTTCCCTGTTTTTATGTTGGGGCAGTAAAGAAGATTATAGTCCATGTTTCCCGACAGCCCTGGGATATGTTCTATGCAAAAAGAACAGTTCCTCCAGCTTAACAACCCCTCTGTGTAAAAAGCAGCATAAAGAGGTCATATCAGAGCTGAAAATTGGGCCAAAGAGAGTATATTTTCCTCTGGATGCACAGTTATAATTGCTATTATGTTTAGGGAATTGGGCTTGATCACTGAATGGAAAACACTTTGCAATTAAGAGGGTTGAAAGCATAACTAGATTTGAATAATTGATGTTAATTTCCATTTGCAGAGAAGACTATCACAATGCTGAATCCAAATGCCATGCAATCTTCTGGTCCATTCCCTCATTTCTTGTTGCCATAAATTGCACGGTAATGCTAACTGGAGGGCCTTGTACAGAATTGCTATATGGATCACATCCCATTATACATCTGAAATCAGGAAGAATCCACGCTTGCATCACTTACTTATGCTCATGAAGCAAGTTCTTTCCTTATTTGGCTATACAATTAACTTGAATGAAACTGAATGTAATGCCTTGAAAACAATACTAAATTAAATGGTAATGCAGTAATCCATCAATTACAACAGGGCAACTAATGGCTTGAAATAGCTTTGTATAAGAATTTCTAGTTGGATTAATAATATAATTAATGCTATGTACTCACCATTAAAGTAGGAAATAAAATATTGTTTTAGTTAATCTCTCTTTGTCATTGATGGGGAAGTGCAATGCAACCAAAATGAATATTCATGGTAATGTAGTGCCTAAGTATGCAAGTATCTATCAAAAAACCCCAACCACCAGAATTTGCCAACTGTTAAAACATAGTTATTACTGGGATTGGTGAAAGWATCAGAAATGGTGAACACATTTTTAATAATCTTATTTGTCCTTAATGCAATAATAGTCACGCTAGCTTTGTACAGGTTAGAGAGAGAGGAATATTTGAGTGACACTGTGAGCTAGTAGCCTCAGCATTCAGTTGGTTCAATTCTTTCAGAGACACTACCAGAAAAACAGAAAGCGGAAAAAAGATAGATGTAAATTATCTGGCCGGCTGCAGTAAGAAGGAACAGAACAGAATCTATATTTGGAGAAATGAAGGGAAGCTTGCTCCTCTGCTTTCTGATCTTACACATGCAGATGATCAGTTACTTTAGATTTTCACACTTCCTACTGACATCAAACAAAGCTCGAGAACTGCAGGAATCCGAAGCCACGTGCATGTGTTTAGTGTCCCTTGCGTGACATGCATGCAAAGGGACGCACAGCAGGTATCACTCTTTCTAGTCTTCTCCGTTAGACCCCAGATCTGAATTATGCCCATCACCCTCCTGGTTTATTTATTTAATTTACAAAAGCAATCTGTTCCGTTGCTGACAGTTGTAAAACAGCCACCAGCACCATGTTACAGAGCAGTAGATCCCAAAGACGCAGCTTAACCACCGTCGCCATCGGCCAAGGATGGGGTGGGAGCAGGAGGAGGCTCAAGAGGGCAGAGGGAGGGCAAGTGCCCTCTCCCACCCAGATCCCATGGCAGGGACATGCCCGTAGGCCTTCAGGGAGGGAAGGGAGGCTTTTTTTCCCTTACCCCGGCTCTCTTGCATTTTGCGCTGCCATGCAAAGCTGCTGCCTGATGGCCAAAGCGGATGGCGCAGGGCTGCCCTCCAAGCACTGCCGAGGGARCACAGGGGTGGAGGCCAAAGCCAGAGGGAGAACATCCGAGCCCACCCCACGTCCCACTGCCAAAACCATCCTGCTCAAGTGATTTACAGATGGCAGAAGTCCTAATGTTCGCAGGGGAAAGCCATGCCGAAGCATGTGATGTGCACAGGCACGCTGCGACTTTAAAGTCTTGCAGCCCACTCCTTTGAATACCTCTAGATCAGACAGCTCTGCACATAAGACTGTATTTCAACAGTTGTTTAACACTTCCTATGGACCTAAAACATAGCTATAAAAAGGAATCCAAAGCTCTGATTTCATGCTTTTTATGGAAAATTTACCCCAAGAAACTGGTTAGCGTATGACGAGCTAAGGACTCAAAGATTTAAATATAGCATCTATAAGTAGAAGTAGGAACAAATATACACACAGACACATTACAATTCATCGTGGTATGTTTACAGTGGCCTTTGAAGCAGACATAAAAAATCTCCATCACAATAGGGTTTGCTCAGATGCTCCCCAGGAGAAATGACTTGCTCCTATACATCTTTAGACCGATGAACTGGAAAGCAAAGGTAAGGGTACTGGCTCCTCCTTCTTTCACCTTTCCCTCGCTCAGGTTTTGTCTTGCCCGGTAGCTGAATAGATACAGTTGTTTCTCAGCTGCGGAAAAGCAAGGAAATGGCCGTTCTGCTTTGCTTCCTAATGCTTTCCCCTGACTCCCGTAGAACACCCCGTGGGCGAGGTATATTCAAATAGACTGTTAGCACATGCTACAGAGGTCACTTACAGAGTAAAAAGCTATCTTGTATTATTTACAAGAAGTAGTAGATAACATTTCGGCCTGGAGACACAAAGAAGCATCGTGAGATCGTTAAAGCTCTGAAGTACATGTAAAGCAGAAGGGTGTCTTTTTAAGAGGTTATCAAAGGATCCCATATGTGTATCAAGTTGACTCCAATGGAAGCTAAAAGAAATATGCCTGTTAACATTAATGGGAACTGCAGAGTAAGTAGAAAGGCATTCAATCCAACTGCCTCTGAAAACCAGAGAATGCATATTTCAGTAACGCTGAGATTTTAACTTGTGATTTAAGGAAATCTATACATTTCAGATAAGAAGCATAGCCCATTAAACATCATGCCTAATAATTTGCAAACTTTTAACGTATCCACACAGACAGATTTTTTTTTTGTTATTTAGAGGGGGAAGGGTGGTAAGGAAAATCAGATTTTCTTACTGTATTTATTTTATGCTTGTAAGGAAAATGGAAGAAAACAACACAGGATACCATAAAACCCAAGGGATGATTTGGAAAAAAGGTTAAAATAACTATATGGGACAGAATCTCCACTGACCTTGTCCATTCTGTCCTTTAAATGTAAACGCTGCCTTTCAAACCAACAGTATTTTGTGTTTCATTAGTCCCTGTAGAAGAACAATAAAAATGCAGAAAGTGTAAAAATCAGGCTTCTGCGAGATAGCTTGAATAAGCTGAAATTAGGAGCATATCCTACCCAATTAAGGGTTTCTTTTGTGTTACAGTCATGCCTAAGTATTTTCAAATATTGGAGGAGATGACTATGGATATTTGTGGCTATACTTCTATGTCTCCCAAGAAGAGGAAAAACTGCATGAGAAGCTTGGGTTTGGGGGGAAGGAGCACAGGAAAGAGAGTGTAGTGAAAGCAAAGGCAGGTGGTAAGTGGAGGGAAAAAAAAAGACCAAGAGGGAGAGAAAAAGTCATTTCGAAGTCATTTGGGTTTGAGGTAGGGTGAGAGAATTGCTTAGGGGTTTTTTTTATTGTTTGACTGTCTACAACTATCCTAGGTGTCTTAACGTCTGGAACAGATTTGAATTATTAAGGGAGCGAATAACTAGCAAAAAACCACTCATTAAATTAAGAATGGATATGTTTTAACGCCCCTTAGCAGGAAAATACTAGTTCAAAGAGAAATCTGTTCAAGTGTAGAACAGTGTCCCTCTCAGAAAACACAGCTCCTCTGCACTGCTTGGGATCTGTGGATAGTGGGATCAGAGATGTGAAGCTGGGAACAATCCTGTGTGATCACCTTCTCCTATAATTTATTGACTGCTGTCATGGCATGTGGTACTGTGCAAACACTGCCCTAGGGTGTTTATCCTCTAAATCAGACACAGATAATAGAAGTCAGACACAAAATACCAGGGGAGAGTCCAAACCAGATGGAGATAATCCATTTTACATCAGATGTGGATGTGACTTTCTCTTGGGCTGATTACTTCTCATTAGAAGAGCGCTTTGCTCAAGGATTTAATTGAAAAGTGGCTGTCAGTCCTACCAAGACAAAGAGCTCCCTTGCAGGAGGTGCAGAGTGAATGCAACAACTGTAAATTAAGAGCAGGGAGCACCGTCCAGGGACACCCTGTGACTAAAGACAGTTTAGCCGAGGTTCTGGATGCAGCATAGCCACATCATGTAGTGTCACCCTTGAGTAATGACTACATTATGAAGTGGCTGTTCTGCGTCTGCAGAACACAGAAAGCATGCCACGCCGACCTGCTGCCCTGTTCAGAGCCAGCTTTTATTTCTGTGCCTGGTCTTACATTGCACAGGCTATATTTTACTCAAGAGGGAAGAAGAAAACTGAGTGATACTAGTGCAGTCTTTTGCCTACTTCAGCTGTTTAGACTGCAAGCTCTTCATGGGTCTGACCATGTTTATGTATAGGAGGAGGATGCCACAATCTGACATGTGCTGAATAATTCCAGACCATAAATTTTGGCAAACTTGCTGACACACCTTTAAAATCATCATAATAAATATCCCCAAAACAGAGCCATCAGGATCCCAAGGTCCGACAGCTGCATTGCCCAATGCGCCGAAAGTCTTTGCCAAGATGGTAACACGCTAAAATGAACTCCTGGGTGATGATTCAAGGACAGAAAACCCCAGTGACTCACATGAGAGTATTTCCCACAAAACAACCACTCTATCGGTGATCTCTCAGCCCTGATATCAAGAGAAATGTGCAAAACATTTCCAGACACAAGCTTGGGAACTCAAGTTTGTGAATCTACCAAATACCAAGAATTTCATAGCCCATGTAGTTGTTAGTTCTAAAACTTTCTCAGTTTCGTGCTCACCTACACTCCTACTAATCTCTTCAAGTTCTGGAGGGTACGAACTATCATTTTCTTTTCCTCTACCTTATCATCCCCTACCAGCAGTAACATCCCCTCTGCTTCCAACAGACCTAATACTTTTTGTCTCACGGTCTAACTGAGATTCAGCTAATTAAACTCAGCTTATATTTAGCTTTGAAGTTTGCTGTTTCTATTTCAAACCTGAAAGATGTGTAAAAAAAGTTTATTTCCTCTGCTAACTGTACTGGAAGTTTTATTAAAAGATGTTACCTCTGCTTAAAAATTTTTGGACACAAAGCTAATCTCCTGAAGAATTTCTAGAAGGAAACTTCAAATTTACCAGGTTTTTCCATATATACCTTCATGAAAAGCAAAACAAATACTATTTCAAATATTTCCACTTACTACTATGTGAATATTTCCAGTTACTGAACAGAGACAATACTATGGGCTGTATTTAGCACATGAAGGAATCTCAACTCCAGTACCATAAGATCTCATCCTCTCTGATCAACTCAGTTTTTTTGCCAAATCACATCTTTTCTGGTATACAGTGGTCACCCTTCTTATTCAAGTGCATAGTGACCTCCCCATAGGACTCACAGCTAACCATTATGCGCTAAAGGGCAAATCACCAAAACAAAATTTTTTTATTTGCTTCAATAATGACTACAAACTGGATTCTTTGAATCCACATTCACATTTTGTCTATTTTGCTCTGCAATTAGTTTCACTGGGATGAATGGGAGGCTTGAAATCTAATGTATGCCTCAGTGAGGGTAAGTATAGTGGAATCGGGCCATAACAATGGATAAAGTAAACACATTCTTTTGTTGCCAACCATGCTGTTCTTAAAAGCCCTATTTAAAATAGCCATCAGACAAAGATGATGAAAAGACACAAAATGAGGCCATGAATAACAACATAATTCAGATTAAGAATTCTAACCCAAAATGGCCTTCAGAATTAATAGGCCATTCAAGGAAAAAGAATACCTTCAATACAAACAACTATTTGTGTGAAATCCTCCCTTTATACGTTTAATTTACGCAGAGCTTCTCCTCCTGAGCTGCTGTTTTGCATGTATTTATGTGCTTCAGTCCACATCCAGGAAGAAAGAGAAACTATCTGTTGTACATACTGACATATACAAAATGAGTAAGAAATATCGCTGCAGTCACAGGACACCAAAACAGCTGTTACAACTGCATGATGCAATTTGATTAGTTGCATAACAATACCTAGATTATCACAATGTTTGGAAATTACTGACTGATTTACTTTGGAAGTCACTGGTAGCAACAGTGAGTGTATGTCACACATGAAGAAAGCATTCAGGTATCTGTAAACTATAATATTAATTTTTGTACTTACATATAGAAGTCATTTTAACGCATTTTTTCCCTTTGTAATACAGCTTAATTATGAAGTTTGTAAAATGATGCCATAATACTTTGGAAGATTGGGTGGCTCACGCTTTGTTGCAGGGCAGGAAAGACTCACTCTCTGTGGTGACATTTTTTTGAAAAAGTTGTGTGCAATATTATGAGAATCTTTCACCAGCTCCTCTCAACTACATAATGATTGACATTGCCCATTCCAAAGAATCCTGAACAACTGGCTACAAAAATATCTTTTGTAACRATTTGTTATGTTTTTTTCCCCCAGTGTCTTATTCTTTATCTTCCTGAAAAACTTTTCAACCCATGAAAGTCTGTACAGCCTCTTTGCTAACAGGATTTTGCTCAAGTTGCACTGGCTTTTACCTCAGGTACGAGTGATGTTATTTCTGGTAACAGTTATGACTTTCCTGAAGTACTTGAATTTCCTTAGAAGTTTTCTAGTTAATGCAGGCAAAAGAGACTATGTATGAAAATTAATTACAAAAAAATAAAGTGAAGTGAGTTGGTTTTGGGGGGGATTTCCACCATGTTGTGCTCTGTTTAAAAGCACATGAATGTGTGAATACCTGAAAAACCATTTCACAACTGGGAAAAAGTAAAGAGGAATAAGAAACTGAATCTGAGAACAAAACTGGAATTTTGTCCAAAGTACTCAAAAAACAGGGGAAAGCCCAACCTGACAAAGAAGGAAGTCGTTCTGACTGAATCCACCAGAAAGAGTTGATAGAAAGTGCTCAGAAACCAAATAAGTCATTATCCAAAATACTACAAGAAGAGACATCCAATAAAAAAAATCTCATATGCCCTGCAAAGCTGGAGTCTGCAAAATATTGCGCATGCTGCTGCAAAAGGAACATGCCAAGGCAATATCCCACCCTTAGTGAGAAGAAAGAGCTGTGTGAATTTTTTTCAACAGAGAAAAAATTTGTTAAATGTATCATCAAGGGCAGACTTCATGACCATTAAGGCAGAGTATGCATGACATTCTTGATTAGAAATGAGAAAAGATAAAACTCAGAATAATCTCAAAGGAGAAAACATAATTCTGTCGGTTAAGAACATGGCAGTGCTCGGTCCACTAGAGTTTGCAAGGTGCAACAAAAGCCATTGGAGATGTCATTGAAAAGGCATATAAAACTTCTCAACAGATGATTAAAGGGATGTGAAGAACTACAAGTGCTAACGTCAATGTGAGAGTTCTCCTCATTCTTGAAGCTCCAAGAAACAGAAAGCAAAGACAAAGATCAAGAGACTCAGTACCCTCCATCATAACTAACTAACTAACTATATATATATTTATACGTGTGTGTGTGTGTGTGTGTGTGTATAAAGCCTGTTCACTACATACGGTGATAAATAGCCAAGGGCAGATAACTGATACTGATTTTTCTCCTGACACCTTGAGTGTCAGGAATGCCTTAGCTAGCGCAAAGGATGAGACCATGCAGAATGTAATGAATTCTCCTGAAGAAGGTAAGTTGAATGATTGCAAGGCATTGGAAATAAAGAGGTCTAAAAGAAAATCTGAAGGTCATTAGGGACTGAAACAAAAGAAGACAATAAAAAGAAGACTATGGGGTTCCATATTCATCTCAAAAATACAAAAGATATTTTACATCAAAAACTGAATCATGAATGGAGCTCTTTTGTTAGAAAAAATTCGCAGGTAGTTGTTGACATTTTTACATTGTTTGTAAGAAAGTATGTCCTTGTCCTAGACTACTTAGACTCACTTCTTTCAGATAGTTTTACTAGATAATACTTCAGTTTGACAGTTACTTTTGCTACCCACTATCCCTGAAATAGCGGGTATGACTATGCAATTTTCGGCAAATTACATGTTTTGACATAATCTGCTGAAAATCTAAATAGGAAACATGGAAAAACACTCTAAAGCCAGACCTTTCTCCATATTTAGCAGTGCTAGATTACAGTTTGGAACCGGTGAAATATAGGTTGCAAGCTGATAACATCTGTTTTGACAGAAATCAGAAAATAAGAGTGTTTGCACTCGTGTGAAAGGCACTGGAGGCTTCCAGATATACGAGAAAAAACTCTCACTGTGATTTGGAGGTGAGGAAATGTCCATTAATTCCCAAAAAAGACGGTGAGTAGTCCTAAAGTCACGGACAGCAGCAGCACCCGGGAATTAGCACCAGAGGCCCACAGATTACTCTTCCAATCTCACAGGCACACTTGGAAAAAGCAAATATTCCTTTCCACAGTGGCAGATAATGGGGAAGACCAGAGGTGATGCTCCTGCCATTCTGTCAGACACAACAGACTGACAGTGCTCGGCCTCGGGGCTTGGAGAGACCAGAAAAACAGCATTGGTGGGGTCCATGGAGAAACATGTATGTCTGTGAAGCAACACATGGCACTTCGGAGGCTACAAGAATGTTATTGGTTTATAGAGGAGAACGCATCTGTGAAATCTCACCATCTTTTTTGTTGTTACTAGTTAATATCACTATGGCTGCAGAAAGCAGGTGTGGGAAGCTGTACCTATAGAAAGTCATTGCCAGAGAGCTGAACCGCTGGAGCTGTTGTGCTGTTTGGAGCATTACGTTACACAGCAGCGAACAGCCAGACTCTGCCTAAAGCAAAAAACATCCAACCCCCTTACTCAGAGGGCCAGGTGTGCCATTAGTGAATGGGGGGCAGCTCCAGGGACAGCTTAGCTCATCAAAAACATATTGCTCCCATGAGGGGAAGGGCCTGTCCCTCTCTCGCTCTTCCCCTTCGCCAGAGACCCACCCAGGTTTTTGTGGGGTTTGCTCGCCATCCCTTTGCTCCTTAAGAAAGACACATGGTGGGGTCTGAGGAAATCACGGGGTTAATTCCCCAAACAAGGTAAGGAGCAGGAGCCCAGGGCCAGGATTACCAGACTGAACTGGAAAGGTGGGAATGGGACCTCCACCCCCTTTCAGTAGCAACGAGCTATTAATTTGCCTCAGCCATGTCTTGTGGAACAACAGCCCGCAATCAATCTCTGCTCAGCATTAACTGCAGCAGCAGAGCGTTTCTGACAGACTAAATGCACACAATGAATGGCAAGGAGAGATAGCAAGCGGTTTTGCTGTGCCGTTCTCCAACATTCAGGTTCTGGAAATTGAAAAAAAAAAAAGTGTTGCCCCACCCTACTTTTAGAAAAAGGCCTCACATTCCTCTGACCAATGCAAATCTACAAAATACTGACATTTTTCACTGGAATAGAAGCAACAAATACTAATTATTAGCCAGTTACTCAGTATGTTTATCGGCTGAATTGTATACATTCAGCAGAGGAATCGCTGCATCTGTTATGCAGGAGGCAGACATTGTGCTGTAACGGGAATGAACCGAGTGTCAAGTAATGCAGTATTCTTGTTACAGCTTCAGAACAGATGTCATTTTGTCATAGCTGCTGACATAATTTTGAAGATAAGAAGATTTGGAGATTCAGCTCATGATGTTTTAAAGCTAAACACAGGCAGGATTAAAGCTTTAAATTTAAACATAAGCTAGATATGGCCTTACAACACAGGGTTATATCAAACATAACCTAAAAAACATTTAGAAAAAAACCACCATACTGTTTTTAATTTATTGTAATTGGGGTACTAATGCTACTTCTATTATTATTTTACTGTCTCATATATTATTAACCACTATTTTCACAGAATAATGTAGCCAGAAAACCTGACCCAAGATTGCTGTTCTGGAAAAAAAAAAGTAGAACTAATGAGGCTTGGTTTCCTTGGATTAAGTTTTATCGACTTCCACGTCTGGGATGATGTAAATTCCAATGCAAGCTTTTCTCTGTGAGTGGGACCGCTTAAATGAACATCTCATGTGTGGATTCTCTGGTGTCTGGTACTGTATGAGCTCATGCTGTAGTGGTTTTTTTCAGTCAAGGATACTACAGCGTTTCTCTTTTCCACCCAGCCTTGTATTTTCAAACAGCTCTGCAGCATTAATAACTTCCAAAATTATGAACCCTGTTCAGTTTTGACTGGGTTAGCCCAACAGGTTTGAGTCTATTTATTTGGTGTGAGGAAAGAGACACTGGCCCATATCTGAAGACACAATAATCACTTGTTTACTTAATTCACCCTTGTTTGAATAGACAACTTTAGTGGGTTTATATTTAAAAAGAGAAATACTACTTAACAATTAAAGATGCGGTAGGAATTTCTTCAGCAATCTCCAAGTTAATCTGAAGCTAACCAGCTTGGGTGTGGGTACGGGTAGAGACAAAGTGTGGACTCAAGCGCACAGACCAGGTAAACCAGAGGAAGGGTAGCCCATACTGCTCTCTATTACAGCTAGCGTACTGGCACTCAAACTAGTTTAGACCAGTTTAAAGGCTAGATACGCTTTTACATCCAGGTAAGCTGAAGTCACATTGTTGACTACAATGCAGTCTGTACACATACGGCTATATGCCATTGTAGTCCCAGTGTATGTCAGTACAAATGTAAGACAAATCATTTCAATAAAGGGAAATAATACTCACTTCAGAGAAGTGAGTCCAACCCAGAGATGAAAACTTAACCTCTTATTTTGAAAGAATTCTATTCTGTGATTCTGTGTCCAGGGAAAAGGAAATACTAAATGCAGTTGTAACTGGTTTTTAAATATTGCATGAGGATTTTCTTTTACTGATTAAATAACCTTAGTAAAGGACTCTCATTCTGCCTAGTCATCTAAACTCTACATCAAACCAGTATTTGCTTTCTATTGAGGTTTGGTCATGCCCACATGTACTATAGCAGATTTCAAATACATCAAACTGTACCCCAGCTAAATGGTTTGAAACGAAATCAAAGTCTTGCCTTGCAAGACTAAAAGAAGGACTCCTAGTGTTTTTGACAGTGTTCGAGCCAGGTCTTCTGGGAGCTTCCAAATCTTTTACTAATACCTACTCAAACCTCTTCTTCTAGACATAGAATCACTACTGAAAAAAATTACTGCAATTGCTTATCAGTCTCTGTCTCTTTTGATTCCTTTAACAAGACTTTCAAATTAAGACCTCATGCAGATGTGTTGCCAATGGCCTAAGCTGGTAAAAATAGTTTTATAAAACCTACAGTGAATAGACTGAACCCTCTGATTATCCTGCCTGTCATTAGACATTTTAGTAACTTGTCCATGATCCCCTGACCACATAGATGTTCATTGCTCATGATTATTTCTAATGTGGGAGGCTTATCCTTCCTGCTGCTTTGTATCTGCACCTGAAGGCCATTGCTCCTGCTGTTCAAACATTTTTGCAATTAATACACAACTACTGGTCTCACGCTCCCAAACGCAGAATAGGAAAAAATGCCAAACAAACAAAGTCAGGCAAAACTAGAATGGCTGGCACTGAATGGGCAAAATAACTGGCAGCAGGCAAAGTATTTGTGCCTTCCACTAACACAGCAGCATATACAGTATTTTTCTGTCTTTTACGCTAGTAACATGTACAAGAATTTTCTAAAATGCTGTTTGAAAGTGTAAGCTGAGCAAGAGGAAGAGGAGAAAGACAGAGGACAACTAACTAGGTATATCATCAAATAGTTCTTCTAGCAAAATAAAGAAATCCAATCTTTTGATATAGGAACGGTTTTATATTTCAAAATGGAAAGCAGCCCAATCTAAGTTACAATAGGAAAAATGGGGCATTCTGTTCAGCCTCTACCTTGGTTCCAATCTCATCTTCAGTGGTTACGCAATTAATCTCTGCAGGTATGTCTGAGTCTCTTTGAGTTTTTCACCCAGCGTTTAGAATTATCTGCATTGGATTCCTGTACCATCTGGACTCAGGTAGCACTAAACTTACTCCATTTGGATTGTTTTATCTTGAGACTTCATTGATTCATAGGGATTTAACACCACACCATGTTTTGAGAGATAAAACTTATACTGAATATAATTATTACCTTCACATATTAATGTGAAAGGACCTCTCATTGGCTCTCAAAAGAAAAAAAGACTTTGTGGTCATATCCATACAGAAAAAGCAGATTTGAGGCCTGATATAAAGTCACCTTCAGTAAGTTCTGTTTAACCTAATGGAAAAACACTAGCCAAAGTTAGTCCATCAGAAGACCATACGTGTCACTTTTCTCTTGAGGCTCATTAAAATTTCCAAGGTGTGGGAGTCTGGTGTTTTCTTTTTTTTTTTTTTTTCCATCCATTCTCCTTGAATTCTTTACCTTAAGAACATCCTAGACATGATCCCATTCCAGGACTTCACTTACTTTTGACTTTCTTAGGAAAAACAGATCTTGCTCCGATTGTTGTAGTTGTCAGTGCCTTTTCTATCATTTTTTTTCTACTGAAACTTTAAGGGTAGATTTTTTAAGGTCTGAAATGCATTTCCTTTTGGGGGCTTCTAGGGACTGGGGTGAAGAGGACAACACACCATTCCTGTGAAGTGCAAGGTGAAAGAAGCAGTTATGTTGTCCTTCAGATCTATTAATTCCTACAGGTGACTATCACCCTTCCCGAGTTCAATACACAAGTAAAGGCTTGTGTGCTGAATCTTAATTCATGTACTTGTTTCTCTCTATTGATTTCCTGCTATTGAATTTTCAGCAACACATGAATTAGAGAAGCCTGTAGCTGTCATTTTATACTCAGTCAGATAAATGGTTAAAGACCAAACCATGACATAGTGAAATCCTCATCATCTTAAGAAATGGTTGTAAACTAAAATGGTTTTGGCCCTCATTTGATTTTCAGGTTTTATTTATACCACTTTGGTCAGAGAAGTTCTTTTCTTTTCAGGAAAACAGATAAAGGTCTGAAAAACAAAGCTCTACAGTCTTGTTACCCTGCTTAGGATATGAAAACTCTTTASCAGTATAAAAAGCACAAAGCAGTGTCTTCAGACCTAAACCAGATCAAAATGTTTGTACTGGGGTCATCACTCTCCTTCTAGTGGGAGAAGCGTCAGCTTTGCCCGCTGCTGGTAGCTCCCTGGGAGGGTACCTGGTGTTTGGCCGAAAGGCAGGCTGTGGTTTGTGGTACTCTGGCTCCTGGGTGGCTCCTTACCTGTGTGTGCATGTGGCATCTGCACAGCTGCAAGGATTTCTGTCTCCTCAGAGTGGGCTGGCAGGGAGGAGAAAGGAGGAACATCGCTTGCAGGGACCCTGCTGTGGGACAGAGACTGAGAAACGTTCAAGAAGAAGCAACAGCAGGGACACATCCAGGCCTTCAAAAGACAGAAAAGAAACTCCCCCTAGGGACCCAGGTGTTAATGTGTGGAGGTTTTCTGTACCTAAGAAATCTGGAGAATGTTTCTGGACTGAGAGCAAAGACGAACCTCCTTGCAAGGGCACAATGGGAGGGAGGTCAGTCTTATCCTGCAGATCCTGTGAAAAATGCAAATGTTCTAGGTTTTCCTCCAGAAAAGCTGAGGTTTTGAGGGTCAAAATTCCCATTATTTGTACATATTTTTTCTTGAAGAGAGATTGGCAGACCTACCTTGCATTTGCCTTTTACTCGTAGTCCAGCCACAGCAGCAGCTAAGCATCTGACCGCAAATGACTGGGGTTTTGTTTGTGGTGTTTCTTCTTTCTGGATTGTTGCTCATTCGTCTTTTGATGTTTTCCCTTTCATTAAGAAAAGAATATTATTTTATGTCCAAAGAAGAACCTTTTTTTGGAACCATGACTTTTCTCATAGTATCACATCACACCCATCATCAGACTCCAGTCCTTTTTGACAGACTAATGTGATGCAAAAATATCTAAATCCATAGGGGCAAAATCTTCCTTGACAGGAACTATCAGAGAAAGCAGCATGCCATTCCCATGAACCTCATAGAAGAGAGACCTGGGTGAAGGTGAGGGACCTGTATCAGTGACAGAACTGATGATACCAAGCATAGCACTGTTGCCTTCCAGGTGAGTCGTGGCTACCAGAGCAACTTAGCCTGGAAACTAAATGCTGATGCATTCAACATGCAGCATTCAAACATGCTGATGGCTGCAAGTATCTCTCTTATCCTGTGAGATAGTGAAATCTTCCTTTTTTTACCATAAGTATTAAATAAGTACTCCACCCCCTGACAGCACAGAGAAAGAAAGCTTTTTCTCAGAAAATGACACTGTATTTTAAAAATGAAGCTCTCTTAAGAACCAGTAAATATGATCAAATGTTTCTGCAAATTTCAGAATTCAAAATCTCCTGTTGTTCATGGGGGGAAAAAAAAATACTTTCACATTTACAGGTGTCTATGTACATCTCTCTCTCTMTATATGTCTCTGCACAAATACACCCAGAGTGCATAGGTATGCAATACTCAACACAACGCACTCATATTTCCCATCACTTCCTATTGCCCAAGAGCAGACTGAATACAGGTGGCCTCATAATAGCAAGCATAAAAATGACAACCATTTTTTTATTGTAGAATAATCCACGCTGTCAGATGTACTGCCATCTGTGTTATTCAGTACTACTGCTCGCTGCCTGCTGCCACCAGCACTGGCCCATTGTTGGAGAAATTACAGGAGGAGATGCTTGGGTTTATGAGAGAGCTTGAAACTGGTCCCAGACTCAAGTACGACATAAACCCCAAAGCTGGGCTTAACGTCCGTATTCACACAGTGTCCCCTGCTGTTATACAACCCCAGGCATGTCTGAAGGGGATGGTCTCCACTAATCCTTGTCAGAGACCAATGAGTTAAAATAATCAAGGCCAGAAAATGCTTCACATGGTTGTGAGAGAAGAATTAAAGATCCCAGTGACTCAAGCTTGCTTAAAACATTTGCCTCTGCAGCTGTCATCGCTGTGGTGCTACAGAAACACCCCTACCGCCAAGCCTGCGCGCAAATCAGACATCAAACCTGCACCAGCTTCCACAGGACTGCCAGACTCCAATTATTATGGGGTGAATCCTCAAGAGTAAAACTTTGTCACAATTTGGGGACTATTCTCTTTTCATTTTCTGTTACCGTGTTGCTTTAAAATCATGCCCTAATGAATGCTGGTCAACATCAACGTTAAAATGAACATGCTCTGTGCAGAATAATAGCTAAGAGGATGTTAAGACCTTCTATGCTTGTAGTCAGCAGTTTGTTTTCTTCCCTTTTCCCTCACAGCCACAAGTGCTAATGAAGAATGCTTTCTGATATGACAAATGCTGTGGCAGTTTCATTTCTAGTAGACTAGTACCTGTTTTTACTTTATTGTAGGCAGTTATATTTTGACAATGAAAAGGTTATAAAAACCATTATAAAATTAAAACATTGCAAGACTGAGGRATGTTTCCATAATCATGACATTTTAAACAGTTAAAAGAGGAAAAAATCTAACCAAACAATTATCTTCAGTAGAAAATACAGTTCAGTCACAAATATTTTGTCAGCCTTTGGCCTTTTTCTACATATGCATTCATAATTCAAACCACCATCTACTGTATAACAAATAAAACCTGCCAGATGGACTAAAGATTGGAGGTAATAATTACAGATTAAACATGGACTAGGCATGGTCCCAGTTGTCCCATTCCACCTATGAAGGGCCTGACAAAATGTAGGAGAGGCTCCTACGCAAATACTGCTTCAGGGGTGTTATAAAGGTTTTTCACAGCCATAATATTTTGACATGGCTTTATCAGTAAAACCATAGTGAGCAAATGCAAAAATCTTCAGAATGGCTTAGCGGTAAGGCTACCTACCATAAGATTGTATAATTTTCACATTGCTTCCAAACAAGACTATGGTAGTAGCCTTCGTCCTTCAACAAACCTTACTCTCTTTCATGTTGTCCTGGTCTGAACAATCTGAAGTCAATTGATATCTGTTAGTCATCCACCAGCAGTTTCTCTAATGTAATATTTTATGTTATATTGTAATAACACAATAATGCAATAATTTCATACCATAATGCAATTCAATACTCTCTTTTTCTTTGCTCTGAAAGAATTTATGAGTGAAGGCTGAAGTTTGCCTGACTCCAAAGTTATGTCTTTCAAAGCTGACTTCTCTCGTCACTGTCTCCATCMAGCCCTGACATACTTCAACAGAGTAAGGCAGTGTAGCTAGAGAGACATTCATGTTATATTCTCTCTTACAAGATGTCACATTATAATCTTACAATMATGACATCTGTTTCGCTGACCATTTTGCTATTCAGAACAAATGAAGTTTTCATTCCTTCAGACTGCTGTTAATAACGTCTATATATTTGCTGGAATCATGATAATATATCAACATCTCTTAGAATTAGCAAAAAAAATGAAGAAATAAAAAACTGAGCATGCAATAAACACTTTAAATCATGACTGAAATGACAAAAAAGTACCATTGAAGTAGACTGTAACCCTGGAAGAAGGATGAGTCAAGAACATAAGTARGCATAAAACATCATTGCAGTTCTGCAAATGCTTTCAATAGGTATAAAATTTCCATTATATTACTGAAACATATATATTTGATTGCTTTGTCTTTCACTTTTTTACTTCCTTTTAGTGCTATGAATAAGAATGAAATAGAAAAAAAGATTAAAAAAGAGAAATGAAGAAGGCATAAAGCAGAAGATTAAATTGTGCTTTTTTAGTTCAGCCTTACACAAAATCCATCAAATTAAAAAAAGATTAAAAGCTTTGTTAAATTTTCTTGAAAAAGAAAAGTTACTTTTGGTTCAAAAAAAATGTTGGCTAGCTAAGTGTAGTGAATGTAAAATCTTGAACCTGGTGTTTCTCACTGATATATTAAAAGGAGACTCCAGGCATTAGAAGCTCCAAAAGAGAATTCCTTTAGGTTATACATTGTTATGCTATAGCTATTCCATTTCCTTTTCTTTATTTAAAAGATGGCTCTTCATCTATATCCCTATTAGTAGAAAAGCATATGCATGCAATTGCACTTCTACATTCTTAAAAATAAATTTATTTATTAAAACTGAAGTCCTGGTAAATCTGGAATATATTTGAAATAAATTTARCTGTAAGAAAGGAAAAATACTAATAAGAACTTCACAGAGCAAGAAAATTAACTATGGTATCTTAATTGAAGTTGAATTTTAAACAGAATATGGACTCTTGTAGAGCTTCAATTACGAAAATGGTACATTTGGTTCAGCATAATAATAGTGTTCGTTCTACCACAAACTGAAGGGGTTTCTGAGCTCAAAAGTCAAGACTTGTCAAGAAATGTGAGCATCACATCACACACAGTGTCTACCGAGTACGGGTGTTTTCCAAACACTGATAGGAGTAGTACATTTTGTCACTAGGAGAGGCTTAGTGAATATCTTGCCACTGAAATCCGTCTATTGCAGATTACAAATATTACCACATTTAGAACAAATTTTTGTCAAGGTTATTTCTACCGGCAGTTGTTTTTCAGGACTGGATTGACAGTTTGACCGAGTCCATAATTTTCACAGTTGGAGTTTCATGATTTGTCATGCAACGTTGGGCAGCTCGGTGCAGTGGGAAAGTCCACAATCCTATAAATGCCCCGAAGGACATACCAGGATTTACCATGTGTGTGCTGATCCACTTGGATGGGGTCCAAGACACAAATCATTCCTTTCACTCACAGGCAGGACAATATTCCTGATCAACAACAGTACAAGGATACCGTTCCGATCTGGAGGCTTACCTTCTTGTCGTTGTGCAAGTTTTTTTCTGTTTCTTTATACATGCATATATACACACACGCATGCCTAGCTTATTGTGTTGACGATGTAGATAAAGACAAGAAAACATTTAGCTCTTGAGTGAAAATGTCTCCATGCGTGCTCTTTGGGCTATAATCTCAGCTATTATTAAATCTGTGAGCTGTTAAGCACCCTCATCTCCACTGAGATAACTAAGAGAAAAGGGCGGTTGGCACCTGGCAGGGCTGGGATCTAAATGGTTTATAAAAACTCAGTAGCTGCTTCTCTAATTCAGAATAATTTGTACTGAGTATGATTTGATGTGTAAAAAGGATTTACCAGGCTCATAATAAAGACAAAACAGTGGACTATAACAAGGATTGGCGAGAAAGGTAAGGAGGAAGAGCACAGCATAATGGAAAAGAAAATGGAAAAAGTGAAATACATAAAAGGGTGAGGAGAACAGAGGGAGAAGAATAAAGCTAGTTTCCTTTCAAAATCTCTTATGGCAGGGCTTCCTTATGCCAGTTACAACATACTCATACAGCATCCAAAAACCTTTCTCTTAGCAACCCCCATTGAAAGTTGTTGTTAGCAACGTAGCGATGACTGAAAATTCAACATTTTCTGGAGACTGATTAGGTTTCCAGCCTTACACCTATTATTTCATCTTTCATTGTTACTCTGCTCAGTTATGTGCATGTCTTTATTTTTCTTCTGGCAACATATCTCCTCTACTTTAGGTTCTTTTCAGTTCATGGACCAAGGAATCCTACATCATCTTCTTAAGTGGGACTCAGAGTAATAGCTGAGACTACCAATTTACTCTTTTGACACAGATATTTTCTCTGGCCCAGAAGCCACAGTAGCAAACTGCAGTGCAAAGGGGAGAGAAAGCAGGGGGAGGACAAAAAGTCAGTGAAATAAATAGCTTACAAACAAGTGCAACCCAAAGGTGAAATGAGTCTGTGGGTAGCTGTTGCTCGATTAATGGAAGAAATAAAGCTAAAATACCAGCTCCAAGACAGCTAGCTGTCACAATGTCAGAGCTCAGGTAAGCCATTTTTTCCCAGACAGAACGTAAAATAACTTCTCCTTTTCATAACAGGGACATCTTTGTAAGCTCCGTGTTACAAGGGAGGTCTGCTTCTTTAGGAGACAAACAACAAGCTTCCATGACCCAATGACAATACTGGGAGAATGATCCTGGAGCTCTGGGGTAGGTAAAAGGGATGGCAACCTCCAGCACTCCTTATTTTTTATATTCCCCAAACTGGATCTGAGCAACTATTCAGCATCCTCCTCCACTTATCAGGGAGTGTTGCATTTTGGACTGAAAACTTGCTAAGAGCCAAACTTGTAAGTAGCTACTGAAAACATTATTCTTTCTTTCATCTCTGCATTGCTTATTAAATATTCATGTGGCTCTGACTTTCTACCACCATCAAAATTCCCCAGCCATATCCTGGCCACAAACCTCTGTTTCAGGATTTTTAACCTCACTTCTGCTCTGATAGTTTCCTGGTACCTGTTTATTCAATACATCACTTTACCCTTTTTTGTGGGGACAGGTTAAGTGCCCTCCTGTTCCATTATACAGCTATAGCATACTGCAACTCTTCCGTAATTAAATATCTGCAAAAGAAGTGGGCAGGCATGATGATGGATGTGATAGACCATGGAGGAGCGATGGTGGGGTGGGCACGTCAGCAAGGAGCCAGTACCAGTGGGAGCGTGCTCACATGGAAGCACCAGAACGAGGGGGGATGCAGAAGCACTGCGGTTTGGCAGAAATGACTGTGCAGTCATTATTCAGATGAGATCTCTCCAGCCAAACAGAGCGCTAGGAACTACATATCTGTGAAATAAGTATATGGTTATGGGTCATTAAGTCTACAGTATCTCTGTTCTCTATCTGATGGGGCCAATAACATTTGACTGTAATTTTTAAGAATGTCTGTGGTCACAGGAAGGTTAGATTTCATATTTGCCAGATCTATTTTTTGTTTGTTTGTTTGTTTTCCATATGAAAAACATGTATAGAATATTCCTGGGTCAATGATAGCTAAAGCAGAGCTTATATGTTTTCTTCATGGTCAAATGGTATTCTATCTGTATGCTTTTTCTGGGTTAATCTGAGAAAGAATGGGACAACAGAGCTGGCCCTCTTCCTGCAGGCTAACGTATTATTGACTGTATCTTTTGTTCAAGTACTACCTCTGCCAACAAAGTTGTTCCTTGAGCTATACAAAAAACATAGATGCGCATGGCTTTTCCTTGACTTGGGAACTTCTAGAGATAATGATCTTTCAGGATAAAACAGTTTTGTTTCCTTTTTATTTAGGTATGTCTAAATGTGATAGAGTCTTGTCCATCATGATCTCACTTCTAAGTACTACACAGCCAAATGCATAATTTGGAGGATTAAAATTTTGATCCAAAGCACTTGGGAAGAGACAGAGATCTCTTTCGATGACTGCATCACTTCAGAACCACAGTGCAGATCTCATGCTGTACTGTTCTGATTTGTTGGAGTTTGTAACCTCATGATACTTTAGACATCATTACTTACTGCAAATATGGGAAAAAAGCCAGCTAGAACTCAATGTTTGGTATTTAAAGCGTCTAGCTGTTCTATCTTAAAAAACCAAACAGGCAAAAGTCCTTAAATTTTCCCCGCTACACAAATTTGCACTAAGCTTCCAGTTCTTATGGGGACTTTTTTAGCTATTACAAAACATTAATTTCTCTTTTGGATAATGAGTCACATAAACATTTTCAACTCCCTTATCTCATCTGTCCCTCAGAGGAAGGAAACATCTTTCAGATCTAGATGCAGGGCAGTCCCGCTAAGGGATTTCGGTGTGGTAATAGCTCCCCGAAGGCCACCCACCAGTGCAGCAATGAAACACAAATCTTTGCATTATTATTAATCCAAAATAATAATCAGCATGACCGTTTTAATGTCTCCTGCAGCACTGAATTGGAACTTCCTTTGCCATCCGTTCCTGTCAATCACTGTGGAAAAGCTTTGCCTGAAAGCAGAACTGATTCTGCTCAGCATGGAAGCTGAAAAATTCAGCTACGAGGCAGTTAGTGTTAATATGCTACCAGAAATGACATTAAGACAGTGAAAAGTTCTGACAAACAAGAGTAAACAAATTTGAAGCTGTGACAAAAATATGCCCATACATACACTTACAGTGGCTTAATAAAACAATTAATATGTGACTTCTAGAAATACAGGGAAAACTGGTCTGCCTTTAAAGGTTCAGCAATAGACACTGATGCTTTAAAGTAAAAAACCTGAGCCCTTCTGAAAGCCTTGTTTCACAGCTTGCACTCTGTCCAGTCCCCATATCCTCCACAAGATACATACTTCCTAAAATGAAATTACCAGGATAAAGGATTGGGTCTTTAACTTAAACAAAGTCATAAGTAGATCTTCAGCCCTATTTTCTTGTTCCTGTGCTAAATGCACACCTGTCTCACTCAGCCCACAGTGATGAATAATTAGTTACACCCTGCATTAGTCTGCATGGAAGAAGCTAAAGAAAACCCTTCCCTACAAGAAAAGGGGCGGAAAACCTTTTTTTCTTTGGAAGCAGCAAGCATAGCTTCTCTCTTAGATCAGGAGAAGAGGAAGCAGCAGAAAGCAGATGCTACATSCCAGTCTGCCCCTGCAATTTGCTGCTGTAGTACTGGGGTTGCTCCACTCCTCCCTTGCAGCAGGGCCAGGAGGAGCGGGGCTGTAGGGTAACAAGGCCATGGAGGTGCATAAGGCAGACTGTCCTATTGGGAGCTTTTCTGTAATTGCCTCCTAAATGAAGAATCCTGAAGTGACGGGGTCTCTGCTAACTGGATCAGACCTTGCCTTCTCCATTACATCGCAGCGATGTCTTCAAACTTTATGGATAGAGAAGTTTCTCCCTTTCCCTCGCTCTTGCTCTTTTGCTGTCTTTTGCTCACTCTTTTCCCCTTTCCCTTCTCCTTTTCTTCTTCCTTTCCCTCCCTTTTTTTCTCTCTCTTTCTTTCTTCTTTTCTCTTCTTTTTAGCTCAGGCTGGGATACATTCACATGACCCCCTTTCACCAGAGAAGAAATTGCCGCCGCGTGTGCAAAGAGATTCTTTGATGGTGCTGCTAAGATGTTCAAGGGCACAGCAACATTTTGCAAGCTGAAGTCTGTAACAGATCTTTCCCTAGGAGGAGTTCAAAAAAGGAACTGGGGTACAAAATGCTGTGGAGATCCCTCCAGTTCATTCCGTTTTCTGGAAATTAGCTTACAGTGGCTTATCTCACACTTGTGCCTAAGTTGCAGGTAAGTTGGAAAAAGTGAGAAGATATCCAAACCCCCTCTTTCTTGATCACCACCCATGAGATGAATGCTTATCCACCTAAGGAAAATGCCCAGCTCAGCTTTTCTGCAGAACAAATAAAAATAAATAAAATTATTTCTGGATCATATTTTGTACAATACACCAAACCTGCGCCTGGAGCAAATCTTTACAGCTGAGTCAAGAAACTTGAAAGGCAGAATCCATAATGAAAATGATGACAGTGCCATTGTTCTGCTAATAATATAGCCATTTCAACCACTTAAAATAATACTGTGGCACAGAAAACATAGAACTGCCCTAGCAGACAGAAAGATTGAGCGAACAGAAGTCAGTACAACCATATCATCAGACTCAATTGCTCGCTGTAGGGTAAATATTTGAAACGATATAAAGAGGATTCAGCCACATGATGCCCAGTGAAATTAATGGGACCCCACACAGCTAAATCCCCCCATACAGCTACCCCCATATTTCTGATATGATAATTAAGCTATGGGACGCGAGTTCCGTTGCATTCACTCATACCTGCCCTGTTAACCTCAGAACAGAAGCCAAGTACCATCAGTACATCCAGGCTTAGGCCAACAATACACAAGTCTTGTACTACTGCACCCTATTGCTATTAGAAAATGTTCGCTAGAAACATTTATATAGCTAACTAAGCAATGACGTTCTGGGCTGTAACTGTAATCAGCCCTATTCACTGCAAGCGAGTTCAGTGTCATGAATGGTGCTGATTACTCATGGTTTGTAAGGCTTCCAGACAATCAGATTACACAGTAGCTCATACCCGTTTTATAATTATGTAGCAGAGCAGTAAACAGAATTTTCTTCAAAAATCCAATAAATAATATCCCTATTTTCTTTATTTTATGTAGCTAACCCTCCACCAACATTTCCACCTGGAATCTCCTTTTCAATATTACCAGGGATGAACTTGGCTCAAATTCCACAGACTTAAGAAGATATATTTGATTCTACTTCTGTGTTATCTTCTGTGATTTATTGAGGGTATCACACTTTCACAGAACAGCTAGACATAATCCTGTATTTTAAAATGCCCAAATCCATTTCTTTTTAAACAAGCTTTATTAATGTTATTAGATTCTATTTTAGCTTCATAGCAGTGAATAGGCTATACAAATCTGCCTATGTTAATACAGAAGTGCCATAAGCCTAGAAAGTAAAAGCAACATAAGACATTCTTCAAGCATTCATTAAGGATGAAATAACTTTGTTTCCTTAATCACTAAATTAAAAAAACCAAGTCAAACTACCAAAATGTCAAAATGTGCAGTAATCACCATCACCAGTAATCGACCCTAATCCACAGGAGCTCAAGTTCTGCTGAAACTAAGTAGAGGATTGTCTTCTAAGGCTGCTTTGGTATCTATGCTAGATGACTAATACAAGTGAGAAAGTACACAGGATAACAGGTCTAACTCTTTAAAATCGTTTGGGAGGGGAATACTTTTCCTGAACTATGTGATAATGCTATTAGCTCCAGTAACTCGAGCCTCAGGGTGATCCCATACTGAAGCAATCAGACAAGGTCTGAGCAGCAGAGTCCCCGACCCCAAGAGTTTTGTAGACAAAGGCAGACCTAGACAAGACCAAAACCATCAAGGATCAAAGAGTGGTGGAGAAGCTACAAGCTTGTTCTGCTTGCGTAACTCGAGGTTAATACACAATATTTATTGGTCACTAGCTATAAATCTGAGTAACTCTGAGTAAGCTCAGCAGCAAGAGATTACTTGTGATTTAGTTATGTATCCGACTCAAAAGGATTATTTCAATACTGATATCAGTATCACTTTGTTTGCACAGGCTGAGTGTTTGCCGTGCTGTGACTGGAATTGGGAACTACAGAGTATATCTTACTCTCCTAATGCCAGTTCCATGGCTTGTTTCTGTCAAACAGAAATCATCATTGTAAATCCTTGCTGTGACTGCAGTGTGGGGTACTGTTATGAAGGCGTGGGGGGAGAAGAGGAGTACTTCTGCGTGCTACTTGGATCCAAAGTGAGATCTGTTCAGTCAGAAACACTCTACTGGTAAATGTTACCCCAGATTTTCCATTAGTTTTTATGGTCTGAACGTAGGAAATTACTGAGATAAGATGTACACAACTAGGGTACTGGTATCCAGTTATCGAATGTGGAGCGATGCAAGGATCATGGGGTAGAGTGAGAGAGAGAGAAAATGTGAGCTTTCTACCCAGAGCAGAAAATACCAAAGCAATATTCGCTGCACACTATAAAAAAATATAATCTCTGTACCCTTTAGATGATATGTAAATAATAAATTTAATAATCACAATGATGAGTAGTGACAATATCAATAATAAAATAACCAACCTAGGAAAAAAATYTAAGCCAGAAAAAAATCAAAATAATTAAAAAACAGAAAAGCAGAATATTTGTGAAATAAAGGTGTAATAAGTATCCAGGTAGCAAAGAAAACCATTTAAGTGCTGAACACTAGTTGTTTTATATATACATATATATCAAGAAAGATTCAGGGAAGATTTTTTTTTCGAGTTGGCTGCTTTCTTGCTAGTGCAGCTTCCAGCTACAGATATTATGTCAATGCATTTTGCAGATATACTCATGACACAAGAGGTATTAAAAATAAATAAATAAAACATCTGTAAAAGTGCTTAATGAATGTCAGCAGACCAGTAAATACTACTGAATTACTATTTTTTAGAGAAGCCACACACCGCAGCCGACAAGAATTAAAATGAAATGCCCATACGCTATTGAAATACGTTAATAAATATTTTGCTTTCCTATTGTCATGATGTTCCAAGTCATTTTGTGTTAAAGTGCTGTGACTATTTATCAAAGACCTCTACTGGTAATTTGCAGGGAAATCATCTATGTTTTAGTTTAGACAAAGCATTAATTTTTACATTCAAGCAAAGGTCAACTACCATAGCCAGATGCAGCTGTAATGAAAACGTGTTCTGCTGAACAATGAAATAGTTCTTCCCATATTCCGTGTCAAATGCCTCTTTAAATTAGCTATATTAAAACTGTACAAAAAAAAGCGCCCACTAATCCTTCAGCTGTCAGGTATGATAAGGAATTAGTGAGATGTGAATTACAGTCTCAGACAGGAAAACACCACCAAGAAGAAAACACTTGAAAAGTCTGAATTATAACAAATGCTGGGATTGCTTAAAAATAGCAAGGGCTAAACTGTTACGGATTACATTTTATAGCTTTATATACCAGATTTTGTATGTATTTATAGGATTTATAGAATTTTAGCCAATGCCTTTTAGAACAGAAGAGTAAAATATTATGAATGGTTTGGTCATATTCAGTGAAGAATTGGGAGAAATTTGTGCTTAAAATACCATGGTGTTTGCATTGTCCTAGGAGCAAGGAAAGAGTCTGCTCTAATTTATACGTACCTTTGATGACATCTTCATGAACTGCTCTCACATAATTAGTTTGATGCGACAGTAAGAAGTGAGCCAAAATTATTTATGAACATATTCAAATATGCTCATTTTACAGCTCTTAATGAAAACATATTCTGAGCGTGAAAAAATACTTTAGAAGTTATGGGCTACATCACAAAGCACTGTGTATTATTGTTAAAAGTGTATCTTATAATTGCCAAGTTCACACTGACTTTTAACAAAGCCATATATAAGAATTTCTATGAGTAAAAATAAATTATGTTAAAATTCGAACCCTAACTAAAGAGACTATAAAAGCTACCTGCCACAGTACTTTTCTTCAGAAATAAACCTACCAAACTTCTACAGATTTGCTGTTAAAACTGTCTGTCTCTCTGTTGTCCTTTCTGCATTACTACAGATTATGGTTCAGTTCAGTTTGAGGGGTAGCCTGAAAGACGGCGACATGGATCGAAGCAGCCTTCACATCATTAGAGTCTGGAAGCTAAGCAGACCTAGATTTTGAATGAAAACTCTGCTTAGAGGCCTCCAACCAAGATCAAGATTTCAATCGTGTTTGAATTTGTATAAAGCCAGAAGGGTTTGGTTGAAATTGTAGACTTTCCTAAGCCAGCATTTTTAAGCTTCAGCGTCTAAAGAAATCCACAGCTAGGCAGAAAACAGAATTCTTTTTGAGTTTGTTTTTATTCCCTATAAGAACCAAAGGTTAGTGTTTCAAAAATTTTCCACTGACAGGATTTAAAAAAACCCCCTAATAATCCAGAGAACGTTGAAACCTTTCAAATCAATAACATTTCATTTTTGCTATGTTAACATGTAGTGACAAAACAGAATTGATAAAAATGAGAAATTGAAAATAACTCATTTCAGCATTTTCCAAGAGAAAATTGCCTTAGAAGAAGCACAGCTCCATAAAACTTCCACCTTCCAGGAAACTAATGCTTCTGTTGCCTTTTTTTTAGAACAGCAATTCTTATTATCCGAAGGAGAATGAAGGCAATATAAGCCACTCCAAAAAAAAAAAAAAAAAAAAATCAGGAGTTCTTTTGAAGGAACTACTTGAGGTGCTCAAACGTAAGTGTTTTGCAGTGTAATGTGAATGGTTATCTCAGTGGTAAAAATAACGTTTGTATCTTAACACTGTAACTTTTTTTAAGTAAAGATGACAGGGATGGAATTAATCTCACCCAAGTTTAGGCATCAGCAGTGCAGACACCTAAATCTGAGCTGGTCCTCCTGGGCCCCTGGCATAGACCATCAATCAAGAGAAAAAGGCAGTGTCAGACTGTGATTTATCTGACCTGTTTTAGGTACGTATCTTAGTATGAAATGAGTCACATCACAAAGGTGCCATTTCTTCTCCCATATGTGGAACCAGAACGCAGTCCCAGCTCAGCTGTAGGCAGCTGTGGTCGGGTCAGAAGACTCTCACCCATGGGGTACAGATCACAACAGCAGAAACCAGGAAGGTATCACTGTCCTACCTGTAAAACATGGATTTAATCCTGGCAATTAAAATAAGAGAAAGGTATGTGTCATCCCCGCATGCACATGCCCAGTTTATGCAAGGTTGTTGCTGAAACCTGGCAGCTGGAATGAAAAATTCTTTCAGACAAGTTTGCCTTCTCTCTCGCTTTTTTCTTTCTCCTGAAGGACAACAGAAGATGTGGCTTTGCAATTTAATTACATGTGACACGTGTTGCTATAAGCTACATACTTGCAAGTACAGTATTTATGCCAAGTATGAGCAATCCTAGAGTAATTATGGTTTATGTTTTACAGAGGGCATGTCACTCAGCAGACAAGTTTCATGAAAGGACTGAGAAAAAGAAATGCCAAAAAAAGAAAAGGAAATTATGGGCTAGAGGGTTTAAAGCTCCCAGCTGAATGAAGTGGAACTGGAAAGTCTCTTAATGACAGAGGAGCAGATATGACAATAATGATAATAAAGAACTAGAGGTTAGAGTTTAAGGTCAGACTGCCAAACCAGGCACTGTGCTCAGGCTGCTGAGAGGCAATTACTCCAAGACTTGCTAGGAGAAGTACTTTTTCCAAAGATCTGCTCCAGAGCCTTTGGGGTGTAATTCCCTTTCAATGAAACAAGCTGGATACGAAAGGCAATTTCAGGAGGTGGATGCAGAGAGGTAATGTCTACCGGGGGGGGTGCCTGAATGTGTTCATAGGCAGACTCCATCTGAAAAATCACGCTACAGCTTTTGTGCTCTGGTGTATAACATCACTGGCAAAAGCCAGGAGGAGAGATCGTGACAGTCAAGAAAATACAAAGATATACCAAAAGATATTTTGGTAGTGGATACAATTTTCAAAAACACTTAAATGCAAACTACACTTATTTTTTGCCACAGAATGGATATTCAGTTTAGAGTGGTTGATTTACTGCTGTATAAACTACTGTGATTACAAGTACTGGCATTTAAGTATCATGTCACTGTAAGATACTTTGATATCAATAAAAACATTATAAACTGTTGTAAATCTCCTTTCTGTGTGAGATTCAGCTATGCAGGTAGCAACATTGTTACACTGAAATATTTGGGGAGGGGGTTATCTCTAATGACATTGAGATATTAAAAATTGCATAACCATCATGCGAAGGGCCTTAAAATATCTGAACGTAGTAAAATGTGGTCAGGGGCTGAATCCTAGGCTTCTAAATAATTTAAGCGTATTTGAAAATTATTTCTTTTATTTTCACACTTAGCACCTTGGGTGAAAAAGATGTGCTCTCAGGACACTGACTCACTCCTGCAGTCACACAGAAAGGAATCAAAGCAATACGTAACACCCTATAAAAAAAGCACCAGGCTAACAAAATTGCAGGAGGAGCTGCGTTGCCTCCATTAACTGCATTAAACAAACATGTGAGGGAACTTGTTTTCTACTCTCAAGTTCTAATTATCTTGCGAGCATCCTAGTTTCTGGTAACTCGAATTTCTTCCCTGATGCCATGCTGGTACTGCTCCCATGGCACTCTTGCTCCTTTGCACCTCATAAAACCTACCTTCTGGTTACAGGGTATTTATTCTGCCCGGCTTCCTGGTGACTTCATAATCTCATAGAGTTGTCCTCTTTTTGTCTTCTGGACCATGCCACTGAGTGGGGGTTTTTCAGCTTTACTTCTGGAGGGCTCATCTTCTCCCTTCTCATATTCTCATTTCTGCTTCCTTACATTTTTTCTCTGAACTATCTCCGACATTCAGAGGGTCTCAGCCGCCACCTTTCCAAACAGATTAAGATACCTCTGGTTCAGGTTCAAGTTAGGGTGAAACATTCAACTTTGGATCCATCTCCAAAAGATACGTTATTACAGGAATGAAGTTCATTATTTTCTGTCTATCCATTTAATTGTCTGAATAGTGAAACCAAGTTGACCACATAGGTTATCTCAAGCTGTTGGTTCTCTGTCATTTCTGCAAAACCACTAAGATAACTGTTCAGTTTTCTCTATCTCTAGATTGAGGTTTAGATGGAAAAGCCTGGCTTAAGTATTAACTTTAATGCCTTGCTCTGAAAATGAATGTGATACTCAATCATTTCAGCCTGTTTCAGAAGCAGAGTTTCAGAAGCTACTGTCAGGGGAAAAGTTGCATCTTGTGCTTTCATGACTTTCTTGATGTGTCAGCTGTCAAAGGGTTCCTACTGAAGGGTGAGATTTCGCTGGCATTTTAGACCAATTACACTGAGACCAAATAGAAATTACTCTGGATTTTTCACATATAAACACGGCAAACAGCTGTTTTTCTATGTGTATATAATAGTTCCTATCAAAAAGTTGCACTATGTCATGAATGAAAATCTCTTTACCACAATCCTTCAGTTTACAACGAGCATATCTGATTATAGAGTGTAGATACTTCTAATTTTCTACAAATTTCACCACAGCATCAGCTCCATGAACAACTAGAATTGGACAAAGCATCCCATTTGTGGTTTTATAAGTGCTGAGATGACGACATCCGCATTTCCCTCTCTTTCTACTGGAAATACACTTTATGAGATAGCTCAGGTTTGCATTTATTTTGCTTTGTTTTTATTGGCATCATCTCACTGGGAGCTTATAAAACTTCCTGGGATCAACAAACACACTCAGGCCGTTTTCTTCCTCACAGTTGTTTACAACTGATGAATTTCCAGCATATAATAGGCATTCATATTAATTCCTAAATGCATGACCTTGCATAGTGAACTACTTAATTTCATCCTATTTCTGTTACTCCAGTCCTCAAGGTGACCCACTCCTCCTTCATACTGACAATTGCTCACAACTTTCGTGATCAGCACATTTCATTATCGGACGCCTGCTTTTGTGCCAAGTACTTTAATGAAAATATTAAATAAGATTGTCCCAAAATTGATCCTCAAGGGGCTCTACTGATAGTCTCAGAATATCATTAGGCCTTACATTTTAATACTAATTATATTGTATTATTTACATTACGGCAGCAACGCTAGACTCAGCCGTCCTGCAGCACTACACACGTACGTCCACGGTAAGAGAGAGCCCGTGTCCAGAGGAGCCAACCACCTGAACAAGACAAACCGAGACAGGCTGGAAGCAGTATTCTGCTGTTTTGAGAGGCCATAATCTAGACGATGTTATGGCAGCTGTAATGAAGATTATCTGAGAATTTAACATTGTTTAAAGATTAGATTTCTGCTACTAGCAGATTAAGAGAGGGAACAAAAAGAAATCCTGCTATGTCTTACTCAACTACAAGAATGATGATCTAAGGTTAGTAGAAAATTGAAGTTTTTAGGCAGCTGCTAAGGAAATGGATAGTGATAAAGACACTTTGCTGCCTATTTTAATGCCTGAAGAAATATTCAGAATTTTTCTTTGATGCTCTTCACAAATCAGCACGCTGTCACACAAGGCTTTTCTGGATGTGTTGAATGAGTTTCCTAACCATTCAATAGAAACATTTTTCAACATTAGTTTCAGCATTTCTGGGAAATTTTTTAACATACCATCTTTCACCAAGACAAAATTGGTTTGATGACAGTAATCAGAATCAATGAAGAACTGTTTGCTTCTGATTGTTGAAGTATTGCAACCAGCAAATACTTCAGGAAAGTACCATTTATATTTTTCCTCTCAGTTTTCCTTTGATCCTTTCTATAAATTGATGGTAATATTTGAATTAATTTCTTTAAAACGTCACAAATTTATTAAATCATTCACTTTGTTAGGAACTTTGTCAGTATATCACTGGTCACTGACAGTAACAAAATGCTCCTATTGTTAGCTGGACTAACATCCTCCGTAGTTTGCCCTCCACAAGAAGTATAAAGCAACTGAAACTGGTACATATGTGTTTTCCTGGCACTTGGAATCTGCATTTCCCCAGCGTGGGCATCATGTCAAAGCGTAGTGACAGCGTGCATGCATCCAAGAAAGCAAGCCTAACAAGCAGTGAGCATGGAACAAAAAAAAGAATCCACATAAAATCCGCTTTTTGTTTTCCTTTTTTTGTAGTATAGATTTATTGCACTTCAGTGGACTGGTTAACTAACTAAATAAAAGCTCTCCAAAAGCTATTGAGAAACCATCTTGACTGTGATCACAGAGCAAAACTGACAGAAGTGCTGCTACTACTTACGGCTTATACAGCAACGTTCATCTTCAGAGTGCTTGACAGACATTAAATTAATCCCACTGTATCTTAACTCTAATTGCCACAGGGATTCAGACTGCTCTGAGGCATATCTGCTGCAAAAGTTAAGTGTCTGTAGCACCTTCCTACTGCAGGAAATACAGTTAAGCTCCAGTTTGTTATTTTAGTGAGAATATTCTTTCAAGGATGTTTTCCTACGTTTTAAAATGGGGCTCAGACATGCTGGTTGGTATCTTGTTGGCACAGCCTTATTCATCTTTCAACTGTTTAAAAAATGGATGCTGCTGAAACTTCGCATTTGAAAGTTTTATGATGATTACTGTGATAGCCAAAAAATGGCAAACTCCACAGGAAATATCACCTGTTATTTGTTCTCCTAAAGCTTTCATACACAATACAGTAGGAACACAATAGTGTTTACTTGTTCTTCTTTCAGGGGAAAAAAAAACCCAAACCAACCACAAAAAACCCTGAAGCACTTTTCAAACCCCCTCTTCACCTCCCTTTTTCAACTCTGAATTTTTGTTCTAGGACATGCCACATTTCTGACCAACTCCTTTCCAAGCACTTGTGCACTCAGTCAGCTCGTCACAGATCACAGCGCCAGGAGGACGAAATGTTTGGGGGTTTGACACCCTGATTTCTTTCATGGTCCGAGACTAATATTCGGGAAACAACAGCTTCTTCAGCCTCCACCACCTTACATCTAGCTTCATGTTGCTGCCCCACCTAACTTCCTCCTTGGAGCACCGTGGACAAAGGCCTGTGGAAGGTAGAGGAGAAGTACGTAAGTACACGTGGATGTAAGCAAGAACTGTATGAGGTGCTGCATTCCCAGAGCATCAGTAGGCTGAGCATGTATTTGTGGCATTTATTATGCGGAATGAAGGAAAACATTGCAAGGCTTCCGAAACTGAACATCACCACTGTGCTAGTCTTTCTTTGTGATTTTGATAAATTCTCAGAAGTGCTCCGAGAATATAAGTTTCAGCTTGTGTTCTGTATAGCTGGGAAAAAACCACCGCCTGTCTCACAGGAATGCAATGAGCRTGCCTACATGAGAAGCTGTATTTGCATGAACAGCTGCCTAATACATAGGCAGGATAGCGTGTTAGTAGTATGCGCTCTGGATTTACTGCCTGCTCTATTATAACCAGCCAAAGAGAGCTCTTATGGATTAGGTTGCCAATGAAGACGTTTTTGGTATCATAGTACTGTGCAGAGTTTTAAGGGACAAATTAAAAATTCTCCCTGAAGAGGAACATTTGCAAAATACTCATCAAAGGCATGGAAGCGCTCAACAAACAAAAAGGGTTTTAGCAAACTGGACAGTCAATCTCCATCCTGTACACTCTATGAAACGGGTTTTGTAGGAAAAAAGGTAAAATGCAAGTGAAAAGATTCTCATAATGCAAGCATAGAAGGGCAGAAAATTTTAGGCTGATAAACAAACGTACGTTCTTTTCCTTTACACCTTGTACACCTAAAGCTGATGATGACTCTTGTGAAGTCCTTCTGAAGCAGCATTCACCCTACAGTAGCAGCAGCATAATAATATCCATGTCCCTCCAAAATGGATCACATAAGAATGAGGTTAGCTCAAGGAACAGAAGAGAGATATATATATAAAGCCATATATATATATATATATAAAGCCATTTAGCACTCATGTACCATCTACATCTGCCTATATAGATTCTGTTTCCTGTAAGACCGGACTCCATTAGCACCTTGCATTGTTATACTGTACAATTAGTTCAGGTACCAGTGTCCAAGAAATAAAGACTTCAGGATTATGATGGCTTTTTGAATTTTAAACTGTCTAAGCCATCAAATGCTGCCACCTTTGTAATAGCTGTTAATGACGGCTATGGTTTTGTTTCCATTTTAATTTGTATCAGTGAGTGATCAGTGGGGTACAGACTTGGCACACCACTGAGGAGATTGTGGCAGGACCTAGTTCTCAGCTCCCCTTTTTTCGGGCTTTTACTAGGTATGAGAAACTGCATTGCTCTGTACTCAGCTCAGTAGGGTGCAACTTCTTTTGCAAACATCTTGTTCAGGAATATAATGAAATCTTTGATTCTGTGACAATTAACATTGCAGAAATAAAGGTTCTTGGCCATTATTTTCATGCTATCCAAATGCTTTAGGAATACCCTATTGGTTACCATTTGCTGAAAGAGGCGGGGTTTGTTTGGGGTTTTTTTTTTGCTTTGTTTTGCTTTTATCCTTCTACGCATCAAAGCCCATAAGGGCTCCTTTACTGTTATCCCTTGCTGATGACTTTGAACCACACCTGTGCCTGAAGACTGGTGGGAAGCCACAGAATAGAAGTCGATACTAAATAGTTTTATTCTACATTTCCTGGTATTACTCTTGCTAAAAATATCTTAGGCCTGAAAAAAAAATTCAATAAACACAATTTTTATCATGGCTTTGATTGTCGAGCTCCAAAAAAATCTGAAAAGCAATTGGCTCCACTTTATGCCAGATACAGAGACTAGAGCTGAGTAGGTCCCATCCTCATCATCTCATGCAACAAGAAAGGTGAATGCCACGGTGAATTAAACCCCCACTTTCCTCTTCTGGCAGCTTAAAATGAGCCCATTTTGTGCATATTTAGCAAGGACACAGAACAAAACAAGCATGCAGCAAGGATTTCACTCTTCTTCCAGTGTTCATTGCACTGTGATGGCTATTGTTTGCCAGTCCGTAAAGAGGTAACTCACTTCCAGGACAGTTCAATTCAACAGGATTTTCGGCATTAGCTTCAATGAGACTTGGGTTCCTCAGCTCCTCGAGTTTTTTTTTCTCTTTATATCCCTTGATTCCCATTCTCCAGCCTGCCTTCCTGCTTTATGGCTTTCATAGAGACTGGATTCCAGTTTCACCAATTCCTTTTCCTCTTTCTGAATAGGATGGAATTTTTTCCCGTCCTCAATATGGACATAAAATGTAAAGGGATCCTCATTTCCATGGTGTCACCTCAAACCTTTGACTGTTTCTGTGATCCACAATTCAGTGGCTTGATAAAAAGAAAGGAATAGTTTAAGAAATAATGTTCCTAATCTTCAACTGTTTCACTGTCATAGACAGCACAATAGTGCACTGGCTTTTGTGAAGAACATATTTATAGGCAACAGAAAAGTCATCATACACAATGAAAAAATAGTAAAGAAAATCAAACCCGAGTAAACAGTTCACACAGATCCACAGTTGGTGTCAATTTTAAAGATTCATCTTGTGATTTGAATTCTGAAATTTTCAGTTAGTTCAATACAAAATGAAGATGCTGAAGGACATATCCAGGGAGGATGACGTCCACGGCAACACTGGGAGTCACTCATGCGTGGGTAAACCTCAATCATCCATAAACATGTCCGCCTTTCAGCTGAGTGTTTGGAACAGACTCTCAGTTCCCAACCTTAAACTCAGCAGATACAAAACCGTATACAGGTGTAAATCTGCATTTGCAGATACCAGTATCTTGTGTACACACTAAACATATTATAATGCTTCTCTTACACATAAGCAGTAGGACTTTCATTTGCAAAGAATTTTAATCTGTAAAATAAGCAAAAACAATGTATACAAACATTTTCTCCACTTGTAAGTAGACAATTAATTTGAAAGCTTCACTCAAGGAATATAGTATTTTTAATTTTTAATAGATGGTTCTGTTGCTGACAGTAAAAGAATCTTTTAGGAGCTGTGAATACAGAGGTTGGAGATTAGCTTTTGAAAAAGCGTATTGCAGAATTGATGTTATGTTAGGCAGATCCTACATTTTTCCCATGGAAGTTCTTTCTTCCTTAAGTTTATTCAAGGAAGATAATAGATTATGGAAAACTAAAGTAGAAAATGTTAAAAGCAACACATTATGTAAAATTTACACGCTAACTGAAGCAATAAATTAACTAGGTTGGTATTTTAACAAATAGCTGGTTCTGGAACATYGGAAGTAAGGTGGTAGACAGTTCAAATATATTTGCAGGAGTTGAAGCAAATTACATTGCTTAGGTTTCACGATCAGTTACAGCTAACCTATTCCTATAAAATCTTTGTAATTACAGATCTAGGGTATATTTGCATTACCCTAAAATAAAACCACTTTGTCATTTATGCTTCAAAATAAGTACTCTGGAAAATAAACTGATACATAATGCTAAAACATGTGCAAGGCATTTTCTAAAATTTTATAATTCTGATTTTTTTTAGACATCTTTCATAGTATCCCAACAAATATTATTTTACTTCGAGTAAAGTCAAATTTAACAGTAACTCAAACAGGATTTCACAGAACACACAAGAAAAATCAATCTTCTACATCCATTATATTAATTCAGCACACAAATGCTACTGATTTTCTAGTACAATACTTGTTTTCTTCAGGTATACAGCATAATCAAAACCTCTGAACACTACTTTCTTCTGTTGTGTTGGCTTTCCAATCACTGAATAATTGTTTAGGTAAAGTAGCAATGCCTAAATGACCTACTTTTACTGTACCTGAATGCCAAAGACCAAGTCAAGTTTGTATCAATACTGATTAACAGGAGTTATAATTTTAAGCTGTTGTATATTTTAATCTTCATTACAGTGTTTTTAGTAAGACTGCAATGCACTGAGGACCCAGTGTGGGTGCAAGAACTCTGTAACAACTGCAATGCACTGTCTCAAGATACTGCTAATCACAACTGAATGCAATCACAAAACAATCCAAATAACTTCTTAGGGAACACCATCAACCATCAAACAAATTTATAACAACTCTCAATAAAAAAACTCATTGGGCAAGATTTCCCACTTACCACTGTTTGGGGTCACAACTTCAGCTGGAGTCTGACTTCTAGTGAAGCTATGCAGATGGACATGGACATCAGCTGGGGATCCGATGCGTGGTTTCCAGTATGTCACCGTGCCGTAAAGAATGAAGTGAGTACCTGTTATTTCAGGCATGCAGCACCAGTGTTTCTGGACAGATATACCTTACAGAGGTCTACACACTACAGCTGCAGCTAGATCCCAGTTTTGTGATGCACCACTACACCTTTGGCAGCGGCTTAAGCTTTTGTGCCAAGTGGCTGTCACGCTCAGGGACCCTGCCTCAAGCTCCACCTCGTTCCCCACACCCTGCTATGGCAATGGCTTGGTCCCAAATGATGAGGCCGTTCCCAGTGCCAGGAAAGAAACTCAGCTGCTGAAGCAGTCTGTGCCCATCGAATCAACCTCTCCTCCAAAGGAAAGGTGCAGGCCAGATGGATGTCTCCTGTGGCACAGTCTGGTCTACAGGCTCCTGTCTGGATTATGTTGGCAGCTCTAACACATGCCCGTCTGAACTCAGGCATGAGGGCTGAAGACACCCAAAAAAACCCCACTAAGCAACATAGAAAGGTAACATATTTAGCTTATTCTACTATCTTAATACCTGCTTCAAAGCTACAATTATGAAAAAAAATTTTACTTGAGGCTTATGCCCAGTTAAGTTGTCATGGCTCTAGCACTCTTCTGTGGCAAGATACTTGGTGCTGTAGTACACTGCGGCACCTTAGGATCTGGCTCCGGACTGTTTAAAGCTCTTGGGAAAGGAGAAGTATGGCAGTCAAAAAGACAAGGAGCAAAAAGGTTTTGTTGAATAAAAGATATAGTGGGGTTTTTTATGAAACATGCTGGCTTTTTTCTTTTTTTTTTTTTAACTGGGATGATGGGTGTAGGGGTAAGGAAGGGCAAGAACAGGGTGATCATGAGGAGTAGAGGGTTACAAAAATGCAAGAGCGGAAAAGGAACCATAACCTACTTGATTGTGATCCACAGAAGGACTCTGCCGACCACAGAATGGCAAACGTGGAGGAGGACAGCAGGCACGTAAGACAACTTGTATTTGTGCAGGCCCCAACGAACATATGACTCATAACATTCATTCCCTTCACATATTTGGATCTTATTTCCTTTGTAACAAATGTATCTCACCCCTGAGGTGAATGCTTTTGTTGGTACAGATTTTCTTCATCAGCTCTCTCTGGAACTTGGCAGGCTAAGAGACATTTTTGTTATCACAGTTCATGAAGCACCCAGAAATCAGATCTTTAAGGCAATCAATTGTAATTATGTAAAATCTTAGGCTGCATCCAGCTCTCCCACTTTGCTCATGCTACTGTAACTGCATGATCTCAGTGGAACAGATTCTGACTCTTAACAATAGAAATAAGATCAGAGTTGGCCCTAAAATTACGTTTCAGGGAACACAAGAAACTACACAAGAAAGATAATGTATTTGAGAACATTTTTAATAAATAATGTGACAAAAATTACTTTTCTGATTATTGGATCCTCAGTATGCAAAATTATGGCTAAAATATGAGGTTTCTTACATGAACATAATGAAAACATTAATCACATGGATTGTTCCTTTAGTACTGCACACCCTTTCTATGGAACCTTTCTTTAAAAATTAGCTAAATGAAAAATTTCAGTCCTCGGTAAACACCAAAACACTTTTTTTTTTTCTTCTTTTTTTTTTTTTCCATTGGGGCTAGTCCTGATAGCTGTCAATAAACAAACACACATTTTTCCATTAGCACCAATGACAAAGAAATTTTATAATTACAAAAAAGATCATAAAATCTACAGACAGAGGACATCATTTGGCAAATTCAATGCAACTAATGCCTCTATTTCAGCTTTAATGATAATCCAATGTTGAGAGAGGCCACAGCAAAATCGATAATTTTCTGTAAGTCCAGGAAAAGTGAGAAGTGTTTTGATTATGGCCCACATTTACGTTTGTTACTTTACCGTCTGTCATCACTCAAATATTCCAAATACAAACATAGAGCATTAACAAAAAGATGAAAAATGTCCCAAACAAATGCTTAACATTTTCAATAAGACAAAAAAAAAGGTTAATAGTTACAATGGTTTACAAACAAAGTTTAGTGATTGTGCTTTTAAAACCAAAAAAAAAAAAAAAAAAAAAAAANAAAAAAAAAAAAAAAAGATAAGCAGTGCATTACAAAAAAATTAATCGCCAAGATCAAACAAAACTTCTTTAAGTGGCACTTCTTTAAGGTGAATTGACACAAGTAGAGGTCTGAGATTTGGGCCAGTAACAGTTAATGATATTACCCAATCATTATTAAAAATGTCCATTGATTTTCCTGCTTATTTTCATAAGCATTGTTGAAGCTGAAAATTAGAAAAAGTTTCAGATAAACTTGCTCATGCCATGACTAGGCAAATAGCAATCACATTGGCTTGCCTCCTGCCTATCCCAAAGGACATTTTTAATAAGAATGTACTTAATGACGAAAATGGAAAGACAAATCAAAGTACCACAGGGGATTTAAAATGAGTACATATTTACAATAAGAGCCACCTCATTCCAAATTAATTTTACTTGCATTTCTAAAACTGTATCATCTGCAAAAGGTTAGCAGGAGACTGGCAGAAAACAAGACACACACAGTCTGTATTGAAATTGCAAGATACCATTTGCACTAACTGCAGACTACAGTGAAACCCCTAGAATAAAAGAATGTTCTGCATGATGTTCACTTTGGGGATCTTTTTAATCAATGCTGTATTACTTGCAATGTTATTGATTGGCTCACTGGTGTACTGGCAGTGTACTAAGCACCGCCTCGCTGGGGAGAAACCTCGGGATCCCAGGCTCTGGAATCCCCTTCTGTTCTAATCCTGAAGCAGCAGCTGGCCCAAGTACCACGAAGAGCAGCTTACCTGCCTTCTTGGGCAGCGAAGGTGATGCACTTAGCGTTACGGAATAGGCAAGGGCCGTTCCTAATAAGGAGGGTTTACAAAGAAAGAGTAAAATAAAAACTAGCATTCTGATGGCATGAAGAAAAATGAAAAATTGTACACTCTGATTGCACTGAACATTATTTCTGGCGTCAAACATCATCAGACTTGAGGCATCTTAAGTGATTTTTTTTTTTCTGATTAGATTTTAAAAGCCTGTTACAGTACATGTCGTTGTCTTCAGCTTTCTGTTTCCTGTATTAAAAAAAAAAAGGACATAAATGACTACGTGTTAGATTTTATTATTTAAAGTTTGTTTCACATACTACTTAGAGATTTGTTACCTTTAAATAATAATTACTACTTTTAATTATGTGCAGCAACGTGACTGCATGTTGGACACCCTTTCTACAACCAGGATTTAAATTGAATTAATATCATCAGGCAGAAAAAAAAGAAGAAAAAAAGTTCATGCCTTAATAGCTAATAAACTCTAGAACGATAAACTTCCAAAAATGTGAAAGGCAATGTCAAGCTGTTCTTAGATGCTCTAATGCTTTATTTTCACTTTTGAAAGAATCTGGGTAATGTAAAGTGCACATTCAAACATTGTATTTCTGCAAGTTCTGTTCCACAGGTTTTAGTGTGATGACAGTTATACTATGCCACATATTACTTGTTTTTTATGTTTTTGACACAGTCTTAAACTTTCTTTTCTTGGATTGCGCATAACATTAATAGACAGATACATGTACTAATTTGTCTGAAGAGAAATATTTCTGGTTCAAAAGTGTTTTTTCTTAGCATCTGTCTAAGCACAGAAAATAGCCTTATTCTAGTCATCCTCAGCAGTGTAACTGCAGTTACCTCCATCTCTTCTTCTTCCTCTTCTCCTTGTTCATATGCTCCCAGTACTTGCATTTCTGCAACATTCCTTCGGGCTATATTTGCTTGATCTGCCCTCTGTCTACCTCCTGATCCTCTTGATGACATAGAGCTGGAGGAGCTGGGATCTCTAGGATTATTTGATGTTGGAAACGTTGGTCTAGAATATGGCAGGATGTCCTCTGTATAATTAAATATATACATTGTTATGTTTACAAGCCCAGAGATACTGCGATCCTAAAATTTCTGCATGCAGTTGATTTATTTTACTTTTTATGATCCTCAGTAGGTTTAAAGTGATGCCTGACAGGAATATGAAATACGCTGTTTCCATAATAGCATTATAGAAGCTTTCTTGAGGAAATGTATAGTATTCACGAGGTAACATTCACCACAGAAAAACTAATTCATGATTACCGTCCACTTCATTTCAATTATAATCACTGCTCTACGTTCTACAGGAAAATGAAGAAAAAAAATAACCCTTGTAGTATATTTTCAATATGACTGAGTAGGAGGAAATGACAATACATGCATGATACTCGCAAGGAGCTCACTGCATCTAAATATTAGACCCTGTATTTCTCAAATTGAGTTTGAAACAAAATCAGTGGGCATGTTTTAAAATTTCAGCACCATCCTCTTAAGGTAAACTTCTAATAACTTTTCTCTATAGTAATCCACTGTAATCAGTACCAAACTCTTACTAATGTGCCCATTTAACCAACTTACTGCCCAATCACCCCTGATATTGACCCTGGATACCCATAGGAAGAAAGGACCAGGCATTTGTATGAATCTGTGTTGAAAGCCTTAGTGAACACTTGGCAAATTCCATTAATCGTGTTCCATTAATTAGCAATCTTACCAACTTCCATAAACAAGAGATTACATTGATCAGGTCTGAGTCATATAATGCCATGTCAGTTAGTATTTATAACTAATGCATTACAACTATGGCTTTCTTATTTTTTAAACAGGACCAGGTTTACAAACAGACAAAAATGGGCCAAGTGCCAATTCTTTGGTAGAAAAGTTAAATATCTGACTTACAGATCTGCTATCTGACTTCACTCAGTTCCCTTGTAAATTAGATTATAATTAGATATATTAGACATAACTAGACTATAAATGTATGGTGGGGCAAGGACACTGATCCTTACAGCTCTTGAGGAGTATTTCTGTTTGGGCTTCCTCAGCGTTAGCTTTAATACATGATGGGTGCATAAGGAAAGCAAGATAGAAAATCTATGTTTTTCATAAGCTTTTGTTTCCATTTTACCCTAATGAGAACCTGCAACGTGACCTGTATTAGCACGTATTATTACAGTAAATGGTGACAATTCAGCAGACCTAACTTCACTTACACCATTGGTGTGAGAGACCTGGAAAGAGCTGCCTCTTCCCTGTGATCAACACACAATACTTCATTAAACCCAGAGCATGCAAAATAACCTTGAAGAAGATGAGTTTTTGCTGGTGTGCCTTCTCGTTTTGGTGCTTTATTTCCGCGCAGTTTCCCATCGTTTTGCTGTTCCTGTGATTCTCTCCGCTCTCCCGAATTTGTCCGCACGTCTGAATGCTGTCGCCCATCCACCCCGTCCCTCCCCTTGTAGCTCGTTCCTTTCCTTTCTGCAGATCTGTCTGTCCTCGCTTCTATAGAAGCAAGTTTTGGCAACATGACCGGCCGCACCTCCAGCTGTGATTTGGACTGGGCTGTTGGTGATTTTATAGCTGGAGGTGGCACAGGAGGGGGTGGCAAGTCTACAAAGTTGAAAACGAATAATAATTACAATGACATCATACACTAATGAAATTAAGAAATAATATTAAACTTCCACAGAAGAAACAGATGCCCTATTTACTTTCAGCCCTCCCTCTGCCCTTCTCTCTCCACCCCAAAAAGTATTATGTTACTGTTACAACTGCTGATGCGTATTTTTCCAAAGCTTGAGCTTTAAAAATGCAAAGTAAAGACCTCTCACTGCCTTTTCAAATCACAATATTTTCTTAAAAATCATTACAAAAAGCTGTAATAAACTTTAGGCACTTGGATATTAATATATCAGTTACGGATACCAACACAGAGTTAAAGATATTAACACATCTTTGCTGATATTTATCATTTTTGCTAAGTCCATTCAACAACACAGCAGCTTGTGCTATAGTTACTCAAGGTCTTGTGTGCTGAGTGTTAAAGCAAGTTGGCTGGGGTGTAAGAATGCATATCAGATGCACTGCTGATGTATGTAAGGATAAATTATTTTAATTATTGCATTCTTCTTTCAAAATAATAGGTTAATCTAACATACATATGCCTGATGTCTGTGGCTATCTCATGAGATATAAAAAAATCCACACTCAATCAATGAACTAACAAGCTTTCAGGAAGAACAAAAAAAGAAAAAAAGACACACAAGACTTTTGAATTTGTCTCCTGAAGTTAGCAYAGCTTAAGGGGTTCTAAAATTCTGTATATTTTTAAGTAGTATGTATAAGGCACACATATCTTTTACTTAGTTAAGTTTTTCTATTCCTGCATTAAGACTTAAAACCAGAATGTGTAAACTGTTCATCAGGAAACAATAGTGCTCTGTGGAATATAAAATGTGAAGGAAAAAAAATGTAAAAGTCAAACAAGGAAGCGACAATACAAAAGCGGTTCACAACAAAGCTATAGAACAAACCACACACATATAAGAGAACAGGTTAAAAAAAGTGAGATGTGAAAGATGTTTCTGAGGTTAATATTCTCAAGTGAGATTGCTAAAAAAAAATAACAGCACTATTAAAAAAATGTAACTTCAGCATTTTATAATAGTGTGCATTCATTCTTTCTACTTCCACAAAAATCTTGGAGCAGCTGTGTTTTTCAAACACCATCACTAATTCACAGTCTATTCAAGAGAACGTTTCAAGTGAAAATTAACTAAATTGGGCCAAGAATAAAGGTAGTACTCCTGAATAAGAAAAACATAGGCATCTAACATATACAAATTCAGATATGGGAGATGCCAGATATTTTCGAGTGGTTTTCCAGTGACACAAAGCACAAATGACTTGATCTAGCCCTGTGGAAAGGCATAGCAATGCAGAATTCAGTGCTCTATGCAGGCTTACTGGGTGCCATGTTAAACTGGTGACATAACTTGGAATTGCCCTTGACTTGTTTTAAGTAAGACTGGAAATTTTATCAGTCATCTAGACTGGGATGATGAGGAAGAAAGATGTCACAAACTTCATTTCCTAAGGTTGGAAATACTTCAGGTAAATGAGATCTGTAACATCATTCTTGCTGCATTAACTCCACTGTCTTGGTAAAAAAAAACAAAAACAAAACCAAGAAAACAAACAAACAACAAAAAAGAGGACCCCCCCCCCCAAAAAAAAAAAAAAAAMMCAAAAAACAACCAAGCAACCGAGAAAACTTCTCCTTGTTCTAATTTATGGCTTGAATAAGGGACCAAATCCATTTAACAGGAAACACAGAAACTTCTTTGCTTCTGTTCCTCCTGTTCCTCTTAGCTAAGAACAAGTTGGACAACTGGCCTTATAGTCCTTGCAAATTGTGTAGGGTAGTTTGTTTTTCAAACAGTTTGGGGAGCATCAGTTTTAGAGAGTAGMTAAAGGTAAACACTTAATTTAAGCATCTACTTAACACTCACCATTTGCAGATGTCTTTTAAAAAAAAGCACTGTCATTTCCAAAACTTGAGAAGGCATAATGTAAATTAGCTGGAAGCCTGGATATACTAAGTGGCTGAATCAAAATAATTTTATTTATGGAGTGGGAATTATTAGACTATAAAGTAAGAACAAAGACAGATCTGTGGGCAATGGACTGGACTTGTTTAACTGAGGGAACTAAAACTGTAAAATGGAGAGGCACCTTCTGATTCAATAAAATATGAAATACGTTTTGGCAAGAAAGCACAAAATCAACAGTTACGTTGCATTCCTTTGTTATCTATAATGCTTTAAACATGGTTTACAGTGGTAACCTCTGTCCAATACACAACCTCAGCAATGAAACTCTGTAGTTCCACATATCAGAGCAGCATTCAGACTACCTCCTCTAATGAATCTAAAAATGCCCTGTGAGCTCTAGCCACCAAAGAGCGAACCAAACCACTTTCACTGTGCTGCCCAGCCCTGTAGATGCTTAAATTCAGTATGTGCCTACAAGTGTGGACATTTGGATCACAGGGCTMCATAGCTATATGAGCTTAAGTGTCAATACCTGCTTCAAAAAATCTTGGTCTGAAGAAGYATATAACTTCTTACAATTCAACAACTAGGTGAAAAATTGTGTGAAGACCTCAGAATAGCATGTGATATGTTCCTTGAAAGCCCAGTGCATCAGACCATGTCAGATCCAGCCCAAAGCTTATCAAGCACAGTAACTGTTCTTCAAAAGCAATGCCGGAGATGGTGATGGTTCCCACTGTTTGCAGAATACTTTTAGTGATTATAGAACTTGGTCAAGATTTTAAAAATGAGATAAACTCTTCATTAGCCTGAGGAGATTCAAACAATATTTTCCTTTCTCTGAAAAACATCCTTCTCACATGTCTTCTCTCAGAAAAGGACACACCAAATCAGAAGCGGCTGAAGATACTCAAACTCAGAAGTGTAGGCTTCTGGAACCACAGTTGTTCATGCAGTATCTTGTGTCTCACATTCCCCACTCACTCTCTCTATTAAGTTATCAGAGCACTGAACATCCCTTCTGTTGAGCCTGCTGATGTAAAGGGAGTGTAGGTACTTAATACCAGGCCTTTTCAGTCACCCTTGGAGCCAGTCTCCAACAGTGGTGGCACAGCAATGCACTGGCTGAATACCAAAGGGAAGGAACAGAATCTTTCCTGTAGCCTATAAAATACAACCTGGAACAACCTACTTTATTCAAGAATCCTATCCAGCTACACAGAACGATGAACAAAGTGGCGTTAAGTCTTGACTATGGAAAGGAAAGATGCATTGATATAAAAAGTTTCATAAAATGGTAGTAGCTCTATGGTACAGTAATAACTAAAGAAAAGTGATATTCTCTTTCAACAACATTTTTGCAACCTGCAGGGAAACTATAAAAATCTTCATTATAACACAGTACTCCTTGCTGAGAAGAATCCTTTACAGAGGGGGAAAAAAAAAAAAAACTTTTCAGAGGTCAACACTATTACACCCCTGTGGTATTTATTTTAACAGCTCAGATCACAGGGAAAATCCAGATTCAATCTGCCTCCTCGAGTACAAACTGGCACACTTCTTATTAAAAGGAAAATGGAAGCTTCCATTGTAAAGAATGAAAAATAAATCACAGAGCAACATCAAACCAATATAAAGAACTCAGAAGAATTTGTTAAAGGTCAGCTGTGCTCACACGTTTCATTCATGTCTATGTATTACTGTTGTACTGCTTCCCACGTCACTAAAACAATTAATGGATGCCATTTCATAGAACGGTCTACAGGGGAAACCCTCCATACATGTCTTTTGAAAGGAGTGATGGTAATTTTCTAAATGAGAACATATACAGGAATCATGGGATAAGTAAAACACCAGTGGGGAAAAATAATCTGCTAAGTTAGYTTGGCACTGAAGTGGAGAAACCACAAATAAGCACAAAAAGATGAATTGTAAGTAGTGACAAATGAGGGAAGTAGGCCTTATTAGGCAACTCTCTCTTTTAAGCTCTATCGGGCTGTAGATTTCTACAGTCATACCCTGAAGAAAACAGCAGAGTTATAGATTTGATGCAATATTGGAGAAGATACAGAGTGAATTTTTTTCTATTGCATATTTATGCAGGCACACAAAACTCAAGATTGTTCCTGACTTAGTAAAGCTTTAAGATCATTTAAGATTCCTAGATACATAATAACCTCAGCTACTATTATTCAGGTACTGAAGTTATTTTCATGCTTTATTGTTCAAGAAAYGTGGCTCAAACTATACATAATAATTGGACGAATAAATAGATACAGCAAAACCCAATACGATGTATAAAAGCAGTGGGTTGTTGGGTTGTAGGGTTTTTTTTGCCTGTATGTACATTTACATAATGTTTTTATCAAAACAATTTTCACTCCACAAAAACTCCTTCAGTAACAAAATCAACATTTACAAAATATCTCACAATGGAATCAGAAGTAAGGACTGCAAAGAGAGCAGGTATCTGAAAATTATTATCATTCAATAACAAGCTGKTTTTTAGCAGAGGTAAGAAATGCATTCCTACTTATTTTTTACCTTGCTGAAATTTGTGCAGAATAGATTTTTTTTGCACTGCACAGGCAGAGGGAGACAAAAGTACAAATGATGCCAGCATGCATAATGGCCTAACATTTCAAAGTGAAAATTCAAGGAAATATTTGGCAGATATTCAATTGCCTTTTGTGAGAAATTCAGCTGCCCTAACGTCATGTCATTGATAACACAGCTAAATAACTCAGTTACCATCTCAACCAGTTGGTTGTGAAAATGTTAGTATTTTTTCCTTTGTCATTCAGAGATTTAAAAAAGAATCAGGATTTAAAATCTCATGTGAACTGTCAATGGCGTAATTTCTATTGAAAGACCTACTGAATCGAAGCAATGACAAAGTACTTTTATCCTTTTTATCTATATGCTTACAATTCCGAGGGCTTGTAACTACTAATAAATCAATTCAAGACAGTTCAGAAGAGACTTTCATATATATAATTTTAGAAAAGACCAAAATATTCTTTTAAAATTTGGTTTCTTAAATTAAATATGTAAGTAGGTCAGGCAAGGTTGAGAAGGAGGATACATCTGTTAGTTGGTTCTTGTAATGCACTCTTAGTAGTTAACTTTCTAAAAGGCTAGATGAAGAGCAATTAAAAATTCATACATTTTAATCCTTACCACCTACTGAGCAAAGATTTTTAACAACAAATATGGAGAACATTTCACCGCCTGGATGACTGTCAAGGAACAAAACAACTGAGCTGAAATCCCATTCCACATAAAGTAGAAACTGATTTGAACTAATGCTAGCAGAAAATACAAAATTGTTACTACTTATACAATGCAGAGTAGAACAGATAGCACTCTCCTTTATTTAAAAAAGGGTAGTAGTAGACCTTTTACTGCCACATTAGTAAAAAACACACGTTCAGAAATACCAACCTCTTTCACAAATCTTGCTGTATAAAGAAAAAAAAAATACAGAATTTTTTAAGACTTACATATATTGCTGCTGATAATACCCTTGGCATTTTCAATCATTCACGCAAATACTTAATTTATTTATAYATCCTTTCTGTCAACCAATCATGTAAATTCTTCATGACACCGGTATTTCATGAAACTGCTAGCAAATACTAATTCAGGTAATATGGGAATAGTAGAAAATTCTTTATATGTGAAAGTAAATTCCATTTTAAAGGCTGAGAAAGTAATGAAGCAATGCATTTTTCTCTTTTTAATATTTATTCAATGTTTCTAGCCACCAATAAATGCTTAAATTCAGAATATCTGCTTTGCTCTACTACAAACACACATATGTTCACCCACTATGAGGAAAACAAAAAATCTTTGTATCAGGCACTCCTTCATAAAAAAGGTAAGTAACAGTGTGACATCAAGCCAATAGAAAAACCTAAGTACATCTGGGAAAGGTCAATTGTGCTTAAATGTTTCATTCATGTCTCCATATCACTTTTCTCCACTTAAGGAAAACAATTACTAGATGTTATTTTATAGATAATTCTAAAGGGACAATATACTAGATGTGGCTATTAAAATGAATGGTTAGAATCTTCAGTAAGGTTCCAAATATGCTTATGTAAATGGATTGAGGGGGAAAAAAAAATAATAATAAAAACCCMAAACCAAACAAGCCTTTCAACCTTTGAACTGTGTTTTATTAGTCCTGCAGAAATTAAAGCCATAATTTGCTGTTCCCTGAATGACCACATTGTATTGCACACTAAACAGGTTAGCGGAAATTCTTACCTAATTAGAAAATATGCTGAAGTAAGCAGGTGCTATATAACACAAAACAAATATTGATCATGATTGTCAAATCTATTGCAATATCTAACCACAATGCTCTATGATTTAGCTTTGTATAATTACTTTCACAAAAACCTGTCATCAAATACAGGCCCACCTCTTATTTATTCCTGTGTTAGAAGAAAATGGCCACATAAAACTCCTGTTCAGATTTTATTTCTGATGTCCTAGCTGTTGTGTTTGTATTGAGGTTTGATGCTCAGCCAATTATTCAGTTAAGAGCATTCCCTTCAAGAGAATAAAAGCTGATAAAATGTCCATAAAATCTTGCAAAATGCCATTACAAGGGTCTCATAAACGTAACATTTCTGGTACAGTTTTGGGATTTACACCTTGTGTTGTCCTTTCACAGAAGCAAACACGCACAAAACCACTGTAATAACCTCTTGAAATCAGATAATATTCCAACAGCTCAGTTTCACTGACAGAAGGGGCCTGGGCATAAGCCAAGAGGCCCAGGTGCACTGTGTCATGCCAGTATTTAATGCAGCCTAATATCAGATAGATGCTAGTGAGAGAAAATACTCAGAATAAAGTACAGATAATAGCACGGACAACCACTCATTGCTAAATTACTTCTGCTCATCGTGCTGTGAGCTTTGTATTAAATTTTTTCATCAAGTGGCAGGAATCATAGGGAGAAGTGGCTCAAAACTCCCTTCTTGTAACCCTGGATAAGGATCTATAATACTAGGCTTTCATATGATAATGGCAAATGATGCCCCTCTTTGAAAAATTTCAGACTGGTAATGAAAGTCCTAATCAGATTGTTGTTGCGGAGAACCAGGAGGTGGGGAATGATGCCTTGCTTTCCCCTCCCCCCCGTTAGCAAATTTAGCAAACTTGACAAGATGGGTTAAGTCTCGGAGAATTTATCTTACATGAATTTCCAACAAAGCCCGTGGGTTGTTTTATAAAACTGGAAGGTAGTGCTTTAATAAAAGCTGCACCACCTGAGGCATTTTCATTAAAGGCTCTCTCTAGACAACATCACAATGTTTGCATTATCCTCCTACACTCCCAAGAGAATACAAGCACTACCTTTTCAGCAAGAGTTGATATTGTGTGTGAAGGCACGAAAGAAGATGATTAGATTTTGCTTTTACTCACAAAGTAACCGCTTGCAACAATGCTGTGGTCAGGATTAAAATTCATGGATTTGTGTTGCCCACCATTTGAACGGTAAATTGTTTTTCTCAGGAAAAGATATATTCTGAAGGTTTTAATAGTCAGTCATGTGAACGAAGATTTTAATCCTAACCACACATTATTCTCAATGACTGTACTATTTATGCTATCTGGGGTCTTAAATAATGACAGTAATTAGCCGATTAGGACACTACAGAAAACAGGTGCAAGGCTCTGGAGTGGAAGCATCAATGTACAGTATTAAGGAACTCTGGCATTTAAAATGATTAATCCGTTCAGTGTGTTTAGCAACAGGAAACACAAATCACTGAATTCTGAAACAATGTTATCTCTGTGGAAAAATTTCACACACGCGCACTGAATGCATATTTAGAAAGGTTCACTGACGTTTTCACCCGTTCCAGTGGACTCACCATCTGTGTAGACTTCTCTGCGCAGATGTCCTGGCTGGTGTTTTTGCTTTTTGGCAGGTCGGACCTTCTGTATTACAACAGCACTCATGTTGCTGTCGGTAGACACGGGGCTGGTGGGTCTAGGACAGTGTGATGCATGAAAATGTCTACGGCCTGGAAATTGTTACAGAACAATAGCTATTATTTTCCTTATCTAAAATAAGACGTTTCATACTTTCTCTTTTTTCACAACAGAATGACCTAGCAATACAAAACCTGAAAATACACTGTTGGAACAATAATAAAACTCTCATCCTTCCTGTAATCAGTTTTAGAGTGAGCCGTAACTAAATCGAAGCATTTGCTATCCTATCAGTAGGCAGGTTGGCTTAGTTTCACAGAAATTATCCAACTAGTCGGTAGCTGGTAGCTCCTGCCCCAAGAAGCTGAAAACCATCAGCAGTCAAGCACAGGCAAACTTCTTGCCTTCCAGAAACAACAAAACATTTCACTTTCAAAAGGCGTTTCACCTCCCCTAGCTCCGGCAGCGCGAGGTCACCCATGCCATAAGGAGAGCAAGTCACTAGCAGGTCTCAGGTACAGATGCCCCCTCTGCTGCTTTGAGTGAATTACCAGGTATGCATCAGGGATGTATGACTGGCATTTTATCACAGCTTATTTGCAGATAAGGCGTGCCACATTTTTAAGATGTGTACTCAGGTATGGGTAATACAAATACATAAAAACATGAACTTGACTGTTGTAAAATTATTTACCTGTAATAGGAATGGGATGTAAAAAGACCTCTTCTAAATATACAAATTCACACACACAGACACACATATTTAAATGAACGTATGTATATAAAATGGATAAAATCCTGGCCCCGTGGGTATGAATGGGAGTTTTGCCACCTACTTCAATCGGCCAGGATTTCATCCAGAATTACTAAATTACCTCCCCTCTCACTGTTCATGATGAACAGCTGTGTTGAAATGAAACAAAGGACTGTTAACTGGGAGAGGATATCAGAAATGGGAGGAAGGTTGCAAATCTGTGGAGTCAGGGTGGACACAGTTGTGACAGAGTACCTCTTCTCCAGCTTTGGCAGTTTAGTAGGATTGACTGGCAAAACGTTCATGGATCTGCTTGAAACCTGCATCCCACCCTGCGGTATTCTTATTTCTTAGCTGAACTATCCACTGGGCCTAGTTACTGATCAGGTTACTGATTACCTGTATACACCCAGTGTTACTAGTAACCAGTATGTTGTAAAACACTAAATATTTCAAACACCATATTTCATATGTTCAGTGGTGATTCAGGAGAAAAAAAAGAAGTAAGAAACATATGCATAAGGCCTTGCTGCATATTCATAATCTATAGTCTAAATTGCAACTAATAACAGCTGTCAAATTATGAAACCAACACAAACCCAGTTCATCTCAATAACACAGCAGTAAGAGCTTGAACAGCATTCTCCAAAAGATAACAACAAAATATAAAATGGAAAACAAATATATTACAATTTTTTTTCAAATCCAGGGGAAATATGACTCTAAAGGTTTACTATTTATTTGGACATTTCAGTACAGAGGGATTAAATCTCTCATGAAGAGTGACTGAAAGCACTGGGAGCCTTATACTAGGAAAAGGATACAATTCTGTAATCCTTCTTTTTTTTTTTCCTCATTCAGTTCTGGGTGGAAATCCACCAGTAGGGTTGAGGTTTGGTAATAATCAATGAGACCAAAAAATTAGGAACTACTTACGAAAAACAATGTAGAGCAGCAATTTATTTGAACTGTTTCACCAAAACTCCTTTTCTGACTCTTCCACTAGTGTAAATTGACCCCCCCCGCCCCCGAATTTCTAAATGTTGTAAGAACAAGAGTAATCCAGGAAGCAGTTGTAGATAAATACATTTCACAATGGCCATTTTTTTTTCCTCTCCCATCACATAGAGGACAAACTCACCTCCTGCTGCATCCTGCATTTGACGTCTGGCTACTTTCAGGCCAGCGTATTCCGCAGCTGCTGCAACAGCCTGTGCAAAATCTGCATCAGTAAAAAATGATCCATCTGAAGAGCTAACGCTAGACCGCCCGCTTGAGATGTTRTCTTCTTCGGAGGCTGAACCCCAGCCATTGATCATGGACCCTGTTACGGAGCTCTCCAAATCCCCAACGCTGGAGGCAGGTGTTTGCTCAAGGCCACGCAAAAGGAGCCTTCTGTTCTGCATCTTGGCAACCTCTATATCTGCCTCATCCTCTTCCTCTTCTGGTGCATCAGTATCCATATCAGAGACCAAGGGCCCTGAGATATATCCATAGGTATGCGGTGGGGAGATAGGCCTTGGAGGGGGTGGAGGACTCACAGGTTGACGTCTGCATAAAAATACAAGGGTAAGAAGAATTTTACATAACGTAGTCAGAGGAAATAGCAGATTGGTGAAAATATTTCTTTTATTTCCCAACAAGCTTGACTTGCCTTTTTAAATCAACAGAATCTGCATCTGAAAGGTTCACGGTTGGTTGGTTTTTTTTTTTTGTTTTTATTTTTGCTGTAAATCAGAACTGACTGACAGCTATGTAGTTTGAAATCTCCCCCCAAAGAAATCTGATTTTTTAATATGGTTCCTTTATCACTGATTTTAATGAAAATTGGCCTATTTTGCATAAAGCTGTTCATTTTTCCTAAACCAGCACATGTACAGCTAGGCGAAGAGGTGGTTACAGTTCATGTGACTATTTAAAAAAATTATTTGTGCACCCTTGAGACTATGAGCAAAAGAAGTGTCTGTATATTGCTCTAGAAGCTTGAAACTATCAATGTCAACAGATGCCTCTCTCCAAACAGATTGCTCCATAAACATTGTCTTCCCTCCACCCACCCCAGTGATTCAGAAAGATATGAAAAGAGATATTGTTATTTCTTTATTTTTTAAATTGGTCTRGGTGATAATATAAAGAAAGAATTCTCTACCATAACGTTAGTTCTAGGTCTCAAGGATACCAAAATGCAGAGAGATGTATGGGTTAATTTATTTTGAGCTTAAATCATCAGTAACGGTGTCTCAGCTTAAAGAGGCAAAGTATTAGATATCATTAGATAAACGTTCAGTTTAGTTAATACTTTACTCAGAAGTCCCAGACAGTAACACTGTCAACAGTTTTTCTTCACAGGGCCACAGGCCTGCTCTTTAATTGCCATTTGTCTGATAGGAAGAAATACCTTCTGCAGCAATGGCTGTAGTACTGTTGGTTTTGCCTACCAGGAATTTCTACTGCAGTCTGCTTTGCAAAAATTTCCAAAGTAATTTTCCTTTGTCAATTTTTCCCTCTTATTATCTCAGTGACAAATGGTGACTCTCATAAATTAAATCTTTTCTTTTGGGGGGGGATGCGATTTTTTTATTTCAATAAATGGGAATACTTACTACTTTTGAAAGGACAATTCAGCAAGCAAAAACCTAATAYTTTGTGGCAAGAGCAAGCTGGAACCTCCCTGGACTACATCATCTAGCCACCATTTTCCACTTGCTGTATTAAGTATTGAATGGAATGAAGAAAAGGTCAGTTAGGGATATATACCTAATAATAATTTAATAACCCCCCTCTCCCCCCAGAAGCCATTGCTGCATGGGAATCTCTACCTGCCTTTGACTAGAGACCTTGCCCAATAAAGTTTTACTGCCTTAATTTAAAGCTCTTGTGACAACTGTCCTTGTAACATATTTGCCAGTCTTCCTATTCTCTAGGTTTTGATATTAGGAGACAGGCAACTGGTTACAAAATATGTTAGGGTTCTTGAAAATACAGCTTGCCTGCCAACCTTTAAGGATAGGTTAATTGAGAGCAGCTGGTTCATGGGCATACAGGATTAACAATACTTCGTTCACTTTATCTGATGCAGTGGTTCTCGCTTTAACAGTGACATCGTCTCCTATCTCAGCTCTCGCTTCAACATTGACATCATCTGCTATCTCACTAAATCTTTAGTTTTTCCTCTGCTTGTCCACTCTTCCAGAGCACAGATTTCTATTTCAGTTTGCTATACTTCTAGCAAGCTGACCGGACAGAGAAATATTACAGTACACCATCACCACCAGAATCATATTCTAGATGCCTGGTTCTGATCAGAAATTGAGATAACATTCAGCAGAACTATAAAGCTAATAAAAAGTATGACAAACTATTTTTGACATTATTTTCACTGTAAAACCACCATTTACAAAACCCCTGAAAACAATACAGAGAGGCACCACTCAGAATGTATTCTTAATTGGAAAGCATTGTCACACCATATTCAAAACAGAAACCCCCCTTCCAGAATGGGCTACAGCTGTTGAGTGCAGTACATCAAACTCCTAAACAGCAATGCCATGGGTCATATCAATGCCGTTAGATGGAAAAGGTAGTCAGCCAAGCCTTACAAATCAAGGAAATAGAATTATGCAAATCTTTTTTAACTGATGAGATGGATGTAGCAAAAAGAAAAGAAACAATGTTTGAAAAAGTAAGATAAAAAAGACAAACTTAGTCACTAAGAATTCTAAGACTTTCGGCAAAGCTAGACTTAACCATTGTAGGAAGAACAAAATAAATATACATTCTATTTTTTCAGTCCACTCAATGAGTAAGCCCTAGGAGCTTAAATTGAAACATCCCTCCAGATACTTCTGGCACTACTTTTGACGACATTTATGGTGACTAGCCATGAGTCTTTGCGTTGAGCAAACCTTCTACTTTCCAGGCAGTTGCTGGCTGGTTATGCATGTTTGCATACATCTGTTCCAATGCATACTCCACTCMGTATGTCAGTACGCATCTCCCACTCTCCAGAACACGGTAGCTGAGGTTCTGGAAAGTCACCCACAAGACATCGCTCACTTAGCATTTCCCTTTTCCATTAGTGTCCAGCTAGTTTAACCTCTAAATAACCCAGAAAACTTAAGTGATTAAAATGAACACTTCTGTGCCCTGACATGTCAGGGCCAATGGAAATTACAGGGAAATATTATTAGCCACCCACTAATAAAAAGAGTGATTTTAAAGACTCAGGAAGGTAGAGGAAGAGAAAAAGATACACAGTACAAGAAGTGTTACCATAAAGAATAAAGAAAACAAAGCAAGGCACACCAAGTAGAAGTGGGGAGCAAAAATAAAAGCAGATATAGGCCCTTTAAAAAAAAAAGATTATTAACTATTGCTTACTTAAAAAAGGGAAACATAAAAATGAACTAACTTTTCAAAAAACATTCTGGAAAATACATCCATAAATGGTCAGTAAGCTACATTAATAAAATCAAAGTTCTACAGTCTGCTYGGCAAGAACAAATTCATTTCATAATAGGCCTACATTTCACTAAAAATAAAAAGTATGACTAGAATATTGCAGGTAAGTTTGTATATTTGTGGTAACAAACAATATGTGCAAACCACTGGAGGAAAAAGATAATAAAAGAAGTATAATTTGGGATGGAAAAGCTGTGCCTTCTTAACAAAAGACAAGACAAGTAAGCATCATACATAAAAAGCCGCATTCAGAATTCACTGGTTTATGGAGGAGAAGCTGTGAGAGTGTATATGCAAAACAGTTTGTACTAAAAGCAACTCAGAGAAGAAACAAAATTTCCCTGTAACAAATATCTATCTATATTAATGTTGGTCATTCCTTTAAATAAGGGTAGGTGGAAATGTTAAGAAAATTTTGCAAGCAATAATTTCCTGTATTAGGATTTATGAGCGGAGGAAAATCTATAGGTTATATAAATTATATATTTTTATATATTCATACATATTGGTGACAAGTTAATTGCACAGTTACTGTGAAATAATGCATGCTATTTTATGGTAATAATGCAGTAAATCTATTGGAAACAATGGAACTGTAATTATATGGTAAGCTGTGTTAACGATACCACTTTAATATCCTGATGACTGTGAATTTAACTTATGTCAGCATCGTACGTACCGTAAAGTGATATACTGCATTTCTTTCCATGGTATAATAATAAAGCAACATAATTATGTATTTCTTAGGTTAAAAATAGTTCTAGCGTCCTGGATTAGAAGTTAAATATTAACAGAATAAATATCATGGGGAAAATCTTGGCCTCACTGAATTCAACAGGAATTTTCAGTGGGGCCAGGATGGCTTTTGTCACATTTCTCTCACTACATTTGCATTGACACACCTCCGGTCAGGTTGGTGTTGTATGTGTCCCAGATCCTCCTGACAGTCCTGTAACATGGGCTGGAGTTCTTCCTGGGGAGAGGGGGTGAGAGTGGCAGTTGACTGATGGCTATAGGAGACAGCGGCTGGAGAGGAAGCTGCTCCTCGGACAGGTGGAGTAGGACCTCGCTCATCTTCTTCCTCTTCCTCTAGCTCATCCTGCTGCAGATACATCCTTGCAGGTGGGACAGGACAAGGAATTTCTTGGTCATAGCTAAAATTAATTTTTTAAGAAAATAAGGACTTGAATTTTTACCGTGTAATTAGCATATCTGATACACGTATAAATAGCCCAGAAAAAAATCATTGTTATATGTGCTCTTGAAAACAGCTTAGTAAGGATGTACTGAGTGGATATACACCACTGTCAGTAAGCAATCTCTAAATAGCCGCACTACAGCCAGATGAGGAGCACCAGAATGGTACTGAAGGAAGGTCTCACTGCCAGCTTGTAGGGCGAATTACAGTTCAATTAACTAGTGATTAAAGTGAGAAATGGATGATGTATTCATTTTTCTTACCTTTCATCCACTGAAAGACTGTAATCTTCACTATTGCTATGGGGAGGTGGATGTGCTGGAGGGGGTGGAAGAAGATCTGCCCAGTTCATGCCAGCTTGCTTGGGAGCCTTTGGGGTGCGAGCACCCTTCTTGTGCCCTTGACTCCCTGTGAATAAAAAGAAGTACATATTTGTAATGCTTTGAAGTATCTCCTCACCACTAGCTTTGAAAAACAAAATAACCATAGTCCCTCCCGGATCCTCTTGAATCCTCTGGGAATTTACTCTTGTGCTGAGTTGGAGTAAACTGGCATTCCTCCTTTTTACACCAATTTATAATTGTAGCTTCTTTGTAGAATTACTCTACATTTTAAGCAGTTGAATTTAACCAGAAACTTTACATAGCATGGAAAAAAGCACATGGGATTCAAAACTTGAATTGTTAACAAATAGTCAAAATGCGATAAAACCATAAATGAATTTTACAAGCAATGTCATTAAGAGTGAGCTTCCTACTTCTATTAATTACATTATAGATTATCATCTAAAACAAATGAGCTGTAGACATATTTTCTAAAGTGCCTTTATACTATTTAATTGCTGGAACCTAAAATACAATATGATACAGATATGATCTATTAAAGTTCCACTGTTGCATTAAGTCACTGAATATATGTAATTTGTACTTGTCCACTGAAACGTTTTAGGCACAATGAAATTACTAGTTTTAGTCTAAATGGCAGGTGCAGTTGAAAATAATTGCTGGAAGAACTAAAATAACAGAAAAAAGAAGATCGATGGAGTATGGCACAAATGTTTTCAACTACTATTACTGGTTAATTATAGCTCATAATAGCACAATGCAGCTTTAACAGTTCCAATAACTGTGAATAAGACCAATTATTCAGGTGGTCTTGAATTTTAACTTTGGACATGGCTATGATCAGAACTGACTCTACCATTGTTCCTTGATATTGTGCTGGTTTTGGCTGGGATAGAGTTAATTTTCTTCATAGTAGCTAGTATGGGGCTATGTTTTGGATTTGTGCTGGAAACAGTGTTGATAATTCAGGGATGCTTTCGTTATTGCTGAGCAGTGCTTACACAGAGTCAAGGCCTTTTCTGCTTCTCACACCACCCCACCAGCGAGTGGGCTGGGCGTGCACAAGAAGYTGGGAGGGAGCATAGTCAGGACAGCTGACCCCAACTGACCAAAGGGATATTCCATATCATATGACGTCATGCTCAGCACATAAAGCTGGGGGAAGAAGAAGGAAGGGGGGACGTTTGGAGCGATGGTGTTTGTCTTCCCAAGTAACTGTTACGCGTGATGGAGCCCTGCTTTCCTGGAGATGGCTGAACACCTGCCTGCCGATGGGAAGTAGTGAATGAATTCCTTGTTTTGCTTTGCTTGTTTGCGTGGCTTTTGCTTTCCCTATTAAACTGTCTTTATCTCAACCCCCGAGTTTTCTCACTTTCACTCTTCCGATTCTCTCCCCCCTCCCACYGTGGGGGGAGTGAGCGAGCGGCTGTGTGGTGCGTAGTTGCCAGCTGGGGTTAAACCACAACAGGTATACATTTTTATCCTTCTCTGTTATTGTTACTTCTTTAATTGTAGATAAAGTCACCGTAATTTTGAGTATGTTTTAGAATCCTTCACATTTCTCTCTTCAACTGAGGCATGGTTTTATATTACCATAGTTAAGCCTTATACACGATTAAATATGTTGCAGTGAGATTTAGGAATCTTGTTTTTCTCACTTCTGCTGTCTCAGATTTTCCGTTCTTATGGGCAGTAGTTCTGCTTACTGTTGTCCCACATTAGCTGCCAGATACAAGTATGTTTTAGCTATGTACAATTATTTTTCTGGTATCTCAGTATGTCAAGCAAGACCCTAACTATCCCAAGGCGACCATCATCTGCATTCTCTACCCTTAGCACCATGACATATACTAGGTGCAGCACAATTGATTTATTACTCTGGTCACCTTGCTTCATTCCTGCTGGAGTCCTTGGTATAGGACTATAAATTGTTAGCGTTATGAATAACCATAATAGGTGTCAGCATGGAGAATACCACCTTCTCATTTTTAATTGGCATGGGTTCATACCCTGAGATGTTTCACGCTGAATTTCAGGTCTTAACGTCATTGAGCACAGGCTTAGCACCACATCCTGATGTTGTAGACCTGAGAACGGGCAAAAGGCTGGCTCACTTGAGCAGAAAACCCCTGAGCCGCTGGGAGAATTGGTAGCTGTGYTTATCTCACCCCAGCCACTGAGAATTCAGGTCACCCAAAGGCACAGCAGGCTCATCTACATGGTTATGCCTCTGCTGTGCCTCAGTCACAATTGGTCAAGATGGAGCGCAGGTTAGGATTAAGGCAACTGGACTATCAAAGGCAACAGCAGAACAAAAGGTGAAAAGAAAAGTCCTCGTCTTGATTAGTAGATGTAAAGTCCAGGGCACTGGTGATTGTGACCATAAATCACCCTATAATTGGTTTGATGTAAATAAACATAGGCTAAGTATCAGACTTACAGTAAAGCCCCAAACCAAGCCTATGCGTAGTTTCTGGTTTAGCTCTGAACATTCACACACCTCTACCAGAAAGCAAAGCTGAAAGTGAACAGGTTATACCATGATGAGAAGCAATAACTTTTGAATTAAACCACGTTCTGTGGTTCCAAAGCACAGAATGTAATTTCAGTGCCCTGGTCAGCATTCTCCAGCACAAAAAGCTGCCTTGTTTCAAAATTTTTACAAAGGACTTTTATATATTTTGTATAGGAGATGCTGATGAGAAACAAAATTAACTTTAATTATCTACTGACTACATCTGAATGATGTACATGAATAGTTTTGACACATAGTCACTGAACTCTATAAAAATTTTATGTATGCATGCATGCTGTTTTACTCAATAAAATGCATGGGTTTAATTTTAAAAATTAAAAAAAAGAAAAATTTCTTAAAGCAGTTCTGTTAGGTATCACTCAAATGTTCTGGTATCTTGAGCCTGCTCATGAATAAGGTTGTCTTGGGTGAGTAGACTCAAGAGATGGAAAAGAAGTCAGTAAAATACCAGGAAGGTAATACATAAATTAAAATCCTCTTTTTTGTGACAGCTGAAAAGGAATTTCTATGACTTGCCCATCTGGAGGCCATAATATTAACCAGTAGGGCATTAACATTAGAAAATCCAACTTCCATTTGATTTCATGACTTTCACGATTTTGGACAATCAATTACTTAATTGACATTTAGATGGCACTAAGTAATCATGCGGATAAAACAGAAATATAGGCACCTATGCGGCCAGTTTTTATGCTGTTTAACATCCCTGTGCTGTATTACTGTCAGTGGGTCCCTCCCAGTCATCCCTTCTGGAGGTCTCGTAACTAGTGCTAACTACAGCTAGAGCATCCAAACACCAAAAAACCTAAGGTTTGGAAAACACTGTAGATACTCACCAGATGTACTACTGCCTCTGTCTGAGCTGTTGTAGGATCCACCTGTATTCTGGTCGTATGACTGGTTGTATGGAATAGTTGGAGCAATGTTGTCATTTACCCGGTAATCTGCAAGTTTAATAGTATAGTTAATGCTACCCTTCAGAAACACATCTGCTTTTATATACCTGCTTTATAACACAAAGTAAGATCTCCTGAAAATAGTGAGGAAGAAATAACTTCATTTTTTGAAAGGAAAACCATCCTATAATCATGTTTTATTTTTATCTTGTCTCTAAATTGTAAGTTTAAGGAAAATCATGGGAACTTAGTAGCTCCACAGCAAAAATGAAGTAAAATGAAATCTTATGCACAGGGTTGTCCCAATGCCTCTGCAAGGATTAAGTCTCAATGTACATATATACGACCTGTGTGAGCATTTTGCATACGAACAGACTGTCACCTTGATTTGATTTTCCATGGTCTCTGCTTAATTTACAGATGCAGGGCACCCAATGGACTGTGGTAGCTACTTCTTGTATTTCAAAGGTGACAAACCCATGTAGGAGTCAGCTCTGCATTACAAGGGCTGAATGGTCTGCTGGAGCAACAATACAGCTCCACCAAATTTGGTTTACAACAGAAGAGGTCTTTGTTTAATGCCTGCTGGCTCCAAGAAGATTTCTATTTACATTGGGTCATACAGGTTCTAGCTACAGGCAGGGCCTTTTTTTGCTAATGGCTATTACCGTAACTTCCTTCTCCAGTTCCAAAGCACTTGATACGCATATGTTACTTTTAAATCTAGATTTGGCAACCAGATCTGTAAAACTTTACCAGAAGTAAAATACTCATCTGACAAAACAGTACTCTCATGCCAAAAAGGAATTATAATTTACAGAGAACAGAAAGGAGCTGAGTTACTCTTCATATAGCAAATAAAACTGCGTCATAAACGTAACCACTGGACATAAAGTAGTGACAATGTAGCACAGCATATAACTCATCAAAATGGTTATTTCCCATCACAAAAGCTGTAGGTATAATCGTCAGCAAGATGGTTTTGACTTAGGAAATGAGAAAACCAAGATCAGAATATTGACTCATAAAATAGCAAATCAAAACAAAAATAAACAAAACTAAGAATCCAGTCCCCATCTGCTGCAGAATTGTTTGTGATAATATAAGCATGGGAAAAAGAGCAAAATGATAAATTCCACACCAGTGTATTCTGTAATAGTTTCTCAGCCTAGTTGCATTCCAGAGACCACGCTGAAGCCCTACATACTGCATATGTTTACACAGAGGATAAACAGTAAATCAACACTCTGAAATATGTATATATGACTGTCAGCAGACAATGCTTTAAGGGGGCCTTTCCACCCTACAATATGCTAGAGAATATGCAGCTGTAATATACACAGTTTGAAAGATGCAGTATCTTCCAGGGCATAAAAACCAAACATGTTTTAATTCCAAAACATATATGTAATACACAGTTCATGAAAGAAAACATAATTACAAAAGAATACAGCTTTCACCCTCTAGTAAGGAGCCACAAAAATTGAATTTTCTTTTGACACGTTTATGTCAAGGGAAGGTGTCACATTTTATATTGCCCTTTGAACTCCTCTGTGAGTAGATGGGTCCGGTAGAGAAACCAACATTCCTGTAATGAAACGTATCTTTTTACAGGATAACTTATCACTATGCGATCACTTGAGTTACAACAATCCATGCAAAAGTTCCAAGTTAGAATGGGTCCAGTTCCTAGGGATACTGTTTTGCAAATCAGGTTATTAAAAGAGGTTGCGTGGTAGCCTGGAGGACTAGCAAGAAATCACATACCTATCTCTTCCAACTCCCACCCATTATATTGAAGAAACATGCCCTCAAGGCCACAAAAGTACATTCTGGTGTTTCCCGTTAACACTGAAATCAATTTATTTTTAGCTTCTGGATCCACAGACTTCAGTCAGGGTAACAAAGGAATTTAGTTTCCACAACTGTGTGCAGTAGCATTGCCTCTCAATATCTGAATCGAAGGCTTGCTAGGAACAAGTCTAAAATGAATTGGATCACTCCATTTGTGTCCCCAGTGTACAACACAATACAATTTTACAGAGTTTGATATGCAAAATTTCATTCGTTTACATGAACATGTAGATTTAATTAGTCTCCATCCACGACTGGGAAGAGTGGGTTGACCTATTTAAAATTTAAGGTAGAGTATAATGTGACTACCATGCATCTGGCTTATGAATAAAATATCTGGCCTCTGTCCTAACCAATCCCTTAACTACTATTAAATTTAAATTAATCTGAAATCCATAGGAAATGTATTTAACTCTTTTCTAAAGATACAGCTTGTTATTTGTTACAATAAATTCAATATCTGAAGGTTATTGTGGTGCTAATTAACTTTCTGACACTGCTGACTGTGGATTTCTAAATCTAAAGAGGGAGAAGTCTAAAAGCACCACAGAAGTCTATAATTGCTGAACCTGAAAGCTTTAGACTCCCAGCACCAGAAGGTCAAAACTCCTCCGATGCCTAAAGAGGAGAAACAAGCTAAAAGCTCTTCACCTTTGTTTAATTTGTTTTGCTCCATAATGTTGTACTGTATGGGTGCAACCTCTTGCTTTTGCTGAACAGAGGGTTTCCAGTGTTTCTCATTCGTATCCCCGCTGCCATTGTTAACATTATTGCTGATATTTGACTGGATGAGTTGAGTGGTGGCATAAGGAGTGGGCTGCCCAGGCTGGCTGACAAATCTTCCGTCCTTTAGATTTGGACTATTGAAGGTTTTCATCTCATTGATTTTGTTGCTGAGGTCCACGTCACCATATACAGTTGACTCAGGCAACATCAGGTTTGTTTGCTTGTTGTCCAGCTGATTGTTGTAATTTGCTATACAATCGGCTAACCGCAGAGGAAAGAAAAAAGAAAAGGTCATTCTGTTCGCTTACACTATACTTTCAATGAAATTCCCTTTAAAAATTTTTTAGTGCATAACTATATGGCTTGCATCCATGAAGCAGAGATACTGTAATTAACTAAATCATTTACAGAATATTATTTACCTTATAAGCCACTGCTTCAGAAGTAGTGTTCACTGTTTTGATTCACTGTAAATTCAGACCTTTTGAATTGTATCTACAATGACTTACCTTGCTGGGCTTTTTCTACAGTGGCCGTATAAACATTCACATTTTTAGACATTATTCTCAAAGCAGTACAGATATCCAATCAATAACTGTGATTAAAATAATTTGCATTGAAAGGAAAAATCAACCAAAACTTAATAGTGGGAATAACTAAACATGACAGTCATCTCATGTAATCTCAACAGCATTTAGACTTTCTTGTACTTGTGATAAGAAACAGAGATACAACAGATTTTTATAAAACAGACTGAAAAATGATTACACATAACAGAATTAAACAGAAACAGTACAATGTGAAAGGTAACTCAGTACCCAGTAGCAAGTCTTTATTTGATCATCGTTTCCTTGTACAATCTTATATTTTGGTTTGAAACAAAAAGACAGGAAAGCAATCTGGAATTTTTGCTAATTTTTAGTTGCTTTGCATGTTGCAAAATAAGTAATACCATAGTAATACCGTTGTCCTGTATGCTAAATATATATCATATAAACAACATGAATTCATTCTTCTAATAGTTATTGCATCATGAGACCACCACTTATGGCATAGAGTAAATTAGACATGTACTGATGCTCTGGCCACTGCTGTGTGGACCAGTGCGCCTGCCTTTCCGCGTTCTCTTGCCTCTGCGTGACAGCAGCTCCACACACTTTTTTTCCTCTCYGTAACCAGTCCACTGGAAGAATACCAAATGGAGTAACACAGTCTGTGGGTCGGCAGTTAGAAGGCTTAGTGAAACCAGCATTCAATGATCATTAAGCAAAAATTCGCATTTGCCAGCTGATTAATGCATCAATAATTACATAACAATCACCAGGAATATAGTTTCCTTCTTTTAAAAGATGCGGCATATATGCTAATGAGTTTCATTCAAAACCTGAAGTCCATTACCTGTGGCCACAATTAATTTACCGGAGAGGGTGCCAAGTAAAACCAAGTACAGAATTCAGGATTTGACCATTATACTAAATGAAATAACTACTAAATATAGAGGATGTTGAATTTCAAAAATATTCCCTAATACATACATCTTTTTTAGAAATATTTCCTGAAAAAGAGAAATAAAATACCACTTGAGGAGAAAACCACTGATCCACATTTTCAGTGATTAAGGAACAGTATCAGAACGTGCCACATACAACTTATCATAGCACATTTCATGTTCCCCAGCTTCTGGTTTTGAAGGTTTTACTGTTTGATATACTTTTTTTTCTTATGCGAGCTGTTATTTATTGCTTCACAGTCTTCAGCTTCCTGATTTCTACTTTTTAAATGTTTTCATTTCTGCTTTTTCTCTCACCTACTGAAACCACACTAGTCTTTCCTCCTTTCCAAGTCTATTGTATTATATTGGGCAATTATATATCCAGCATATTCTTTATTCCTAATACCTCATGCTTTGCTATAGTATCCTTTCAGAGTCACTTATAACATATATTTTTACCTCCTTCCATTTTCAGCTACATATGATTTGTGTGTAGGGCAATATAATCGATACAGTATATGCAGTAGGTACATTTTTTTAAATAGATGCATTAGAATTCCTCATACAAAGTACTTAAACAAAACTGGTTTACCTATATAACAGAAGATTTATTCTGTTAGATTTTTTTATAGCATCTGCTTTTAGAACAACCCGTTCCCATTCTGTAGACTTGAAAGACAGTACTATACTTAAAAGAAATTAAAAATGCACAGTTACTTAGCATATTCACAGCTATAGAGGGGATATCCAACTCTGCTGCTTCAGAGCATAAGCCAAGCCCAAGCTGACATGATTAAGAATATTTGCCAGATTTTCCAGGACAGAAGAGACAACTATGAGCATCTTGTCTGACCCTCAAGCTCCTAAGCTCTACTTGAAAGGAAGGAAACACTTTTCAACACAACCAAGCTTAATATGCACCTCATGACAAGATGTTATAATAGTTTACAACCCTCAAAAATGTGCATTCTCTTCCTTTTCTGAATTTGTTAAGTTTCAGTTACTAGAACTTGGTATGTCTGTACTTGCCACGATAAAGTATCTCTGTATCAGGAATCTTTTACATAGGTATTTGTGGATGTGATATCCTCGGGCAGGGTAAGATACAAGTCTCTAATGTTAAAATCTCTCACCTTCCTCTGAAGCACCTGGCACTGATCACTGTCAGACAGTATATTGCAGGAGATGAATTACCACCATCACATTATGACTGGTTTCACATTAATTACAGGAGGTAATGCTGTTTTGCACTTATGCAACTTCACTATGGGTAATCATACTCCCTGTCTGAAATGCTGGGAAATGCTACTAGCAAAAATCAGCTAGAGATGCTGGTAGTGGAAAATACTCATTTTCATTCCTCACCAGTAACACAAACCGAGTTAAAACAAAAGGAACCTATGGTCCATTTAAAACAGAATGTGCAACAATTAGCGCTTCCAGATATATTTCCCCAACTGTGTTCCCATGGAACTCACGAGGTTTTCTTCAAGAGCACTCTGAGTCCTGCCCAAGCTCCCGGGAACTACCACTTAACCTAACATTTCATAATTGCTTTTAGAGTGTGAAGTTAACTTTTTAATCCACATGCCCTAAACAGAAAACCAGCTATCCAATTTTGTACAGAATGGCACCCCAAGGGAGGTTTTGAATGTGCCAAAGTAGACTGACTGTCTTGCAAGTACTGTAGCAATGTTTTATTTCTTGCTTCCCATCACACCCAAACCAGAAGGAAAATCTCACTAGTGTCATTTTGGTACTTCTCCTTCTCCATCCAAGCAACAAGGATGTACCAAACAACCTAAAAATGACCTTATCTGCTCTTTTTCAGATGCTGAAACGTATCAGTTCAGTGTGACCTTTGGTAACATTGAACTTTGCAGGGGCTTCTTCAGCCTACAGCTTGCTACAGCTATCCAAAGGGGACCAAAAAAAGGGATCCAAAAAGGGACTGAAAGCATAATCATGACATAGAGGAGAAACTATATTAAGTCTAAATGCATTGGAAATAAAAACCCAGACAAACCTGTACACTCTCTCAGGTATTAGAAGTATATACTCTGTAAAGAAGATTCATTAGCAAGGTAGAAACATATCTAACCTGGTCGACTGTACGTTGTAAGGTTGCTATCACTGTTTCCGTTGCCAGAGGTGCAGCAGTTGATGGAGCAGTCATTGTGATTGTTCCCTGTGTTAGGCCAAGTATCTGCTAGCCATGGCTGAGTGGCTGGTTCACTGATGTTTAGGAGTCCTGGCCTTTAAAAACAAAGCTTGGTCATTTAAAAAATTAAACAAAACATTTTCACATTGCAATTATATTCTTCTCAAAAGGTTAGATATTACAAAATAATATCACATATTTAAAGGCTTGAACATTGGAAGATACAGCTTGATTCAGTTATTTAATGGTTTCCAGTCTCCTACATAACCTGTTCCTTGGTAAGACACTCTGAAGTGAACAGCAAAGGACAGCATTAGTTCAGTTTGCTGAGCTACACGTATACGTTTGTGTGCAACCTTTAACTGTCACTTTGGTTTGGTTTGGTTTTGTTTTGTTTTTTTCTGGGAAGGTTGTATTTTTATTTTTCTGCCCCTTCTCCCTTTCTTAAAGAAAGCAGGGTAAAAAAGGGGAAATTGGCAAGTAAAACAAACAAACAACAAATTCACACATGGAAGTGAGATGGATATGTGGAAATAAGAGCCGAGTTTGGATGTGAATACTCCCAAATTCTTGGTGATTTATGAAGCCGAGTTCTCCTCACCATCAGATAGTACCATTGTAGCGGATCAAAGGGAACAGCAGATTACAGAAACTTCTGTCACTTGGGAGTATTTGGATCTCACCAAGCATACTGAGTGTGTGATACATCTTTGTTAACGAGTAAGCCACTCACTTTATCTTTATGTGGGTGGAAGAGCAGCAGCTCCCAAGCAAGTTTAAAGTAACTGGGAATACTCAACACCTTTAAAAATATCCAGCTATCAATGCTGCATACTGGCTGCATCTGGAATTAAGTGTATTCCTGCCATCAGCAGAAAGAAATAGCATTCCTTGGTTTCCAAGTTGCTGAATTTTTCTAGTCAGTGTGAAAGATGCTCTGATGAATGTTTTGTAGAATCTTTGGTGCCTCTTCAATGGCATGGCATGTTATAAAGTCCCACATAAGTAGCATCCCGTAACAACTTAAAATTGCCTCTGATAACTAAGGTGCTTTAAAAATAGATAATTTTAGCCACTGTCATATTAAAAAAAAAAAAAAAAAGGAACATAGTCTCTTTCATCACAGGATTTAACAGGCAACTTTCCATTTGAAATAGTGCAGAAACTAGTCTCCATAATATCAGATATGATGCTCTTCAAAAATAAAATATGCTGACCCTCTTAAACTGCAAGTTGAGAATACAAATTGCAAACAGTTAGTTGTGGGGGATATAGTCTGTCAGTGCTGCAGGCTTAAGTCATAGTCTTAGAATGATATTTAAAAGATGTATATATATGTGTGTGTGTATATATACTTCTGTACTGTATATGCCATCTGACAATTTAACATAGGAAGTGATGAGGCTTGACTTACTGTCAGGCTAACAAACCAGCCAATACTCATGCACTAAAGAAGTATTTTTTGTAAATCTGAAATAAATGTACAGCTATGTAGTCCTGGGAGCAGGCCAACTGATTTGAAATATCCTGCTTTTTTTCTCTACCACTCTGCTCTTACAATGAAACTACACCTCGAGGCATTTGGAGGAGACAAAGCCTTCCAGAATGTTTCAGCACTTTCAAGGCCTGCGTACTGGATTTTTGGATAGAGAGTTAAAGGTCCTTTGCTTCTAAAATTTACTTCGCATTCACACCTGCTGTCATGTAAGAAATGTGTGTGAGGTATATAAGCAGACGAAAGCTCTACTAATTGGAGCCATTTAGGTGGAACTGTAGGCAAGAGATGTTTGCATTACAGCTCCGTAGCCTGGTGATGATCAGAGATCGTAATTTCCAAAGATCTTTAACCTTTGCAGCAAATTCCTTGAATCCTTGCAATTACTGTACTGGGTCTGGGGTGGGGGGTGGACTGAGCAAGCTGCTGTGTGGGTGCCTGGCTGCTGGCTGGAGTCAATCCACCACAATTACCATTACTTGAATCCTGCCTAGAAAAGGGATTGCCACAGAAATGGGTATTTTTTCAGCATCGCAGAAGTGGGGATATGTTGAAACATATCACTGTGACATTTTGAATTCTGAATAATGCTTTAACATGCTCACATAACTGCACTTGGCAAAAATGCTAAACCTCTCCAAAACATTGCAAATATAATTTAAGGAAGTGAAAACCTTAAGTTTGGAAATCAGAGTAAAGGTTTCATATGTAAAAATAACATTTTTTTTATATTGCAGAAGTATGTTTCATGTTCTACAAAATACGGTACAACATCATACATTCTGTAAATGCTATATATGCAAATGAACAAAAGAAGCATAGATGTTAGCACCTTGAATCAATTACACTGCTAGATTGTGGCACTGATCCTTAAAACTAGGACAGTAAAAAATGATGCTGCTTCTCAAGCAGTACCAAAATGACTGTATACGATGTAGATAATTCTGGGTTCATTTCTGTCCTCTGAGTCTATGTGAATGTGCTTTGTCTAGCTTGTGCTATGGGAAGAGCGAGAAAGCACAGTGGTACAAAGAACACAAAGGATGTTAACTGCGTCTGTTTTTGAACAACCTTGTCAGGGAAAGAGAGGGTTCATCTCTGTTCTCTCTTATTTTCTCACTATCTTGGGGTGAAGGCAGTAACCCAGTGATTTATAGATTTGTCCATTCAAAAATCACATGGTAACTGTTCTAGAGGTTTTCCTCCATGGTTTTATGGCTACGACAACACAGCAGCATGCAATGCTGGACTGAGATATCTGCAATTGCTCTTAACGTGCCAGGTTCAGCAGCAGCAGCAGAGTAGCCTCGCCTCTGCACAGCATTCAAGTAGATTGGGAATGTTTAATTTTATGCCCAATCTTTACCATTACCAGATTTTTGTACAGTCTTGCAAATTAGGAATCACAAGATGCCACTTGTGAAAAGGGAATTGGTATGGGAATTTATCGCCCAGCTGCTCTGTGAGATCTTAGAGTTTATTTCAGCATCATGCCAAATCTTTAACTGAGATGCTTATAAAAAGGCATGCTTGAATGTGACCTAGGAAAAAAAAAGCGTGCTACTAAAGTGACACTGCTCTGACCTGCCTTTTTGCTAAAACTGTTATTCTGCCTCCTGAAGAAAACTCCACCTCTACACAGGAAATGTAAATTACTGTTTTGTCCACTGCCATTCATTAAGTGTAAACCCAGTAAACATTTTTTAGTTAAATCCTCGATCTAGAATGGGCTAGGTTCTCAAAGCAGGGGGCTTTAAATTTAAAACCTACCTGTTTCCCTCTCCTTCAGTGCCCCATCTCTTGCAAGCGATGCTTTAACTGTTTTGCATTCATAGCAAGATTTTTTCTTAAAAAGTCACCTTATAAGCCATTTATGTCTTCAACAATTTTTTCCAATAAACGTTTTCTTTCTTTGTAGTATTTGTGAACCAGCTATATTTCTTAATCTTCATAAATGCCACGACTTAATTACTTTTACTCCCTTAATCAGCTGGTAAGCCAGATCTTTATTTTGAAGTTAAAGTGCTCCCTCTGCTGCTTACTTTTTGAGATGCAGTTTTTACAGGTTAACAAAGCTGAAAATAGTATGACTCATTCTTTGGAAATCAACCTAGAAATTCAAACCATATATCCTCCTTCTAAACAGAAAAATATATGGCCAAAATGTATAAATAAATATAATAAATTAAAACATATCGTTGCAAGTGATTATTCTGCTATCACTTACAAGGACAATTGTACTCCTAGCATCCTTAAATTTGGTTGCACACGATTTATAGCTTTAAAAATAAAGCACATAATTACCTGCCTCCACTGCTTACGGCCTCTCCTCCTCTCTGATACGTTACTGAAATAGTTAAAGATAAAAAAAGGAAATAATTTTAAAATCATAAAAGACTCCTTAAATAGCAGTATTAAATTTGCCTTTGTTTCATTTTAGCTAAGACAATAAACGTGCATTGTTTATACATTAATTCTGAGTCTCATTCTGCAAGCTACTCCTTCAAATGCAAGTTTATACATAATACTTGTGTTGCTTGATAACTGCTAGTCTTAGCTCCAACAAAGTTTTATATTTCAGTTCTGTTCTGAAAAACACAAACAAACACATGTATCGCTTAAGAAAGCAGGAAGCCATACATCAGGTTGAACTTATCCTTAACATAACTCTGCTGACTTCAGTGGAGTTACTCTGTGGAAGAATTTAGGTCATATATTTATTTCATGAATGGCTAGATGTTAAAGCTTTTATTATTTTGGTAAGATTAAAAAGGTATCATGATTCTATAACAGACCTTACTTCCAATGTAAACAATGGCTCATTACAGCTGAACCTACTGCAAAAACACACGCTCTTTCTGAATGTTATTGCACTATACTCATGGAACAGGCACACTCTAAAAGTCCACAGAAGCTTCGCATTTGTAACATTTAACAACTGGATTTATTAATGATACCTTTTTATCTAAAAATTTAAATGTATAAATCTTGGTAAAAAATGTCTGGCAGAAAGAATACTTCCTAAATTAGAAGGAGCCATTTTGCTAGCACTTCAGAAGCCTTACACGTTAACAAAGTGGATGTCCACATGCATTTAGTTGTTGGCATGGATTGCGTATCCTTCACAGGAAGCATCATGGTTGAAAAGTTAGTTTTTAGGATGCAAACATCCAAGAAGAAACTGCTATAAATTCTGCAGGTTTGCATTGGGTTTGGCAAAGGGTTAAGGAGATTGCCTTCCTGCAAATGCTGATGGATTCTACATTTTCCAACTAGGAATGTGTTGAAAAAAAGCAGCTAAATTCTGCTCTTTAGAAGAACTCCAAACTGGGAGTCTGTAAGAGAGAGATAAATGCTGGCAATGATTACAATAACAGGATTAAAATGTAGGATGCATTGCTACAGGTAAGTCTTTTACTATAGGTAATGCTAAAGAAGAGAGTCTGGTTCCATTTAAAGTCAATGGAACTAATGACTGGGATCCTGGATTGAAAAAGGGGTTTTTTTTTCCTTTAAATGTTTTACATACTTAGTGTTTTTTCCAATTTCTTCTTTAAAAATCTCAGTGCTATTTATTTTGCAGCTCTGACATATCTTATGGAGCCCTGATATTTTCTTTTAACGTTAAAGAATCCAACTGAGAAAATATGTTAGCTAACCTACCAACCTCTGCAGAATTTCAGTAGTGTGCTACAATTGTGATTGCAATAGAAGCCCTCTGTTAAGCCAATTAAAGTAACAGCAAAATAGTAACAGTTTGAATTAGTCTCCACCGTGGATCTCAAAGGACTTCAGAAACATTAAGGGCCGCTCTGACTCATGCTGAACAGTAAGCAACTCCACTGAACATAATAGGATGACTTTTGAAACAAGATACTATTCAATGTGATTAAAAGCACATGGATAAGAATCTAACCCATTACGATTAGGTCTGTGTGGATGAATGTAGACAGACATGAGATTGCTTCATCTGCAGTCCAACTTGGAAGGATGTAACTCAGCTGCTGCCCAGAGGCCAAATTAGTACAGTGCTGATTTTGAGCTAATACGCCCTGCTAATGTGAGTGTGCAGAGGAGGGGGTAGGTGGTTTTTACCCTGCCTGGATATACATGTCCTGCAAGTCTCACAGACCTCTTGTGAAAATAAGGGATTTAGAACAAAGGAGGAAGAAACAACCTGTCTGTCCACTCAGGCTGTAGCTAAAAGTAATGCATGCAGTATACTGGTGGGTACTGGATGTGTTGAATTGTATCTACTGTAGAGGAAGAGCCGCTGAGCTGCCCGACTGTGGGACCGACTGAAGGTCAGCTCTACAGAATGGAAAGGCTCTCATGGACTTTGGTGGGCTATGGCTCAGGTTATGTCATGTTTTGTACATTTCCAAGCAAAAAGAAATAGAAGATGATTTTAAACCCACTCTGAATTTGAAATGCAACTCTGTTTATGTAGAACAGGATGATTATTTTACAATTTCATAGCACAAATGCAGTTTAAGGCAGCAAGCAAAGAAATCTAACTGCTATAACACTTTGATTTTCTGTATCTTCCAAAGCAGGCAACTCCTAGGTCACTGGATTAATGCAGATTCAGAGGAAAGAAAAGAAGCAAATGTTTCACCAACTATAATCCCACTGAATCCCTTTCAAGTCTGTATCTGGGCTCTGCTAAGTCATTCCTCCTCCATCAGAACCACCTTTTGCATCGCTAGATGCAGAAGGCCACACTAGTCCATTGTAATACGCAAGAAGAGAGCCCAGGTTGTACGAACTGATGGGATCATGCTACAAAATGGCACGCTTACATCAAATGGTATGCTACAAAATGGTACACACAAAACGGAAGAAAGTGTCAGCTACAAAGCAAATATACACTACTTAGAGAACAAAATAATGATACCTGTCATTAATGAAATTGTTTAAAAAAACCTTCAGAACAGCTGGGCTGGTTATGTCAGAAAAAGAGAAACAGTACCACAAACACATGCTAAAGTAACAAAGAAGGGGGGAAAAGTGCAAATATATACCTGTTGGTGTGAAGGTAAAAGACGGGACTGAAAAATCAAAACAAAATACAAACTGGTTATTAAGCTGAAGAGAGAAAGGGAAACATACCACATTAGTATAAATCTAGCAGACAGCTGAACATAAAACAAATGTATATAACTAACCCAGTAGTTCAGTCACATTGATATAGAAACAAAATTAAATTGGTGGTTCAGAAAGAAGCTTGTCTCTGCAGGTACTATTCTGAAAAAAAGCTGGACATTCTATTGTGCTCCTGAGGGGATGGGACTGTGGTTTAGCCTTTCAAATACCCCTCAGTTTGGTATTTTAAGTTTTTCTGAAAATCCTAGCACAAACAAAACCCCCACACTGTTAATCATTTTGGAATGCAGAATGACAAATTCCTTAACAAAGCCTTATCAAGGTCCTATTGAATCTTATCTGCAGTTCACTAAGTAAATGCTTATTACGCTGAACTAATAGGCACACTTAAGTATTCAGTAAGGAAATAATAATCATATAAAGGAACAAAGAGAACTGCTGTTTTACTGTCTCTGAATCAAGAATGGCACCAACTCTCAGTGTAATAAAGGCACTAAAATCTACTGCAGCAATTAATTTTTGTTTTCAGAGCTAAGACTGTTAAACAGAGTTATTATCTTTCTTTCTTAAATAATCACAAAAAAAGGTAAAAGATCTCCCTAGATGTAACACCCTTCTACCTTTCAACCCTTGGTTTTAAGAGGGAAAGGTTAACAACGGAACAATGACATTGCTTGACAATCTTCACTCTCACAGCTACTATAAATCCTCTTTGGATCAATAGGGTCTCTAATCCAAATACAGAGCACTAGCATCTGCTCTTCCTATTAGCACATGCTCCCCCTCCTGTTGACGAGACAGTATAGTTTTTCTATCACTGATGGGCAGAAAAAGGCTAACATTGCCCTTTTCGATCTAATGACAGCAAAAAGAAATGTAAGAGAAACAATAAAATATTCACTAAAAGTAGCCTTGAGACAGAATTTGATCAGCAAACCTGGCACAGAAAGAAAAGGTTCCGGCTAAGAGAACAACTGCCCAATCTAATTTTTACAGTAACTCTGACGTTTGGGGGGAGTCCAGAGTGTTTTGTTGTTATAATTTAGGATGTGCTGTAGTTTTTCCCCGCTTTTACCAAGCCAATTTATTTCCAGGGATATGACACTAAGCAAAAAAAGAAAAACCTCTGAGCATTTGCCCATTTCAGGCTTCATTTGTAGCATAGCTCTTTATCTTGGGAATTCCATTGTATTTTCTTTGAGCGAGGCCTTTTCACACAGTCAAGTTTAATTTAGCTACATTCAAAAATATAGAACCATAGTAACAAGCTTTCATTAAAATAGAAGGTGCATTTAAACCAGAGCTATTCAAAAGAGAATCAAGTGTCTCAAAATTAATTTGCAATCACAAGGACATGAAAAAAAAAAAAAATCTTAAACTACTGTCTCATTACTCTTCTGTGAGCTAAGTACTAAACCTAGTTTAGTTTCTTAAGGAACTGAGGAACAGATGAACAGAGGTTCAGCGAAATGAAATCTTTATCGCTACCACACGAAAGAACAACTTAATTCTCATTAACAACTTATTCTATTAATAAACTCTTCTGAGTGTGTAAGAGTGCTAGTACAATATGTATGTGTGGGAGTAGTAAAGTATTTTAACAGATGTCAGGCCTGAAGCTACATATAAAAATAAATAAATAAATGCAAGACAAGAAAGTTCGGGCCTGCAGTGCTGACTTGATGCACTGCAGAGCGGCAAACTACTTTGCAATTTGTATTTCACTAAAGATGGCTTTTTTCTTGAAGAATACTTGATAATGGAGATGCAGACCCTACTTTTCTGCATATTTTCATTAAAATCCCCACCAAATTACACAAAAGATATTTTTACAGATATTGAAAAACACAGCTGTTTTGAACAATAGCTGATGTCATTAAAGTAACCATTTTTAAGGACAAATTGTATGTCTTTTACTTAATCATAGGTACTGCTGAAAGCATAGTGATGTTAGTTTGATAGAACTGTAGAAAGGCAGTATGGCAGCATGCTATTAGTAAAACAAAACAGCACAGGCCAATGCAGCAGTGTGTCGGGGTCTGTCTTATCTAAGAAACCCTAGCAGAACAAAATCAAAGGTGAAATTCATCCCTGATCTCTGCGGTTACAACTGCGCTACAACCACTGTGCCCAAAGTCTGCCGCGAGCATTGATACTTTAATAGCACGGAGGACACCTAAACTCTGCAACCCTCCAGAACTACTTCCATGTTTCCACTCACTCAGTTGCTGTTTTTAGCACTGCTTCTTTTTCATAGCAACACGCTGCTACTGTTTAAAAACATGTGTTATATTTGCCTATCTGTCTTGCCCATCACACATTCATTCTTGAAGTGACTAAAGAATGTAATCTCATGACACCTTTCATACATTAAGATGTGTGCACCTTTAATTCTAGGTCTATCTTTTGATTGCTAGATATCAAACATTCTCCCTCTATTCCTTCAAAGCAGGATCACCCATTTTCTGATTCATTCCAGAATTTATGGTTCGCACTCTACGAGTGCCTATGAGGTACCGCTTTGAGATGTAATGAACTGTAGCTTATTGAGTTCAGCTTTAACTTTGGGGCTTAATCAAAAGATTACTGAATCAGGAGAAATCAAGTTTTTATTCCAGATCTTCCAGGTGGAGATTCTAGTTTCGTTTGTCACAGAGTATACTGTAAAGCACTGCTTGCCCACCGACAATCTGATATAAAAGGTATCAATAACATGAAAACGAAGAGTGCTTTAAGTTAGTCCCACTGCTGCCATTCTAACCGAATGCAGATGCAAGATGTGATAGCCCCAGAATTCAGTCCCAACGAAGGGTCTCACAGCAGCATTTCTGAAAGAGTCTTGGAAAGTATCATTGACTGCTGTGCTTTTGCAAACAGCCACTTCACCACATTCCCCTGGAACACAAGGAAATTCAAGTACGCGCACCAAAAGTGTTACTGTAATGTACACCACTGTTAGTATTCTTAGCAGCAAGCAAAGGACCGAACAGGAGGGACAATGAACTACCGTCCACTTGGCTCCTTTTCAGATGGTACAGCGTCAGGTAGCAAGGGCATATTGGAAGCTCCCAGCCTTAAATCCATCTTTACATTTCTCATTTGTAGGAGTATCTTTATGAAAAGCTAGTCTAGGTATTTTGCTAAAGGCTTATGCTTTAAAGCCAGGTTTAACAATTATGTAACTATTGCTGCTTTCTGCATTGGCTCCTGATCCACGCTTCCTGAAAGTATTGAAGTAATTTGATAATTCCTGCATCGAGTCTTAGAAGAACAAGAGAGTGATGATAAAGTAAATAGCCAGTAAACAGGCATTCAGCAGCCAGTGGACTGAAATATATAATACAGCACCTTTTCTGATACCAGCATAAGTACTAGTGAGTCCATTTCGCTTCTTCCTGTGGCGATATAACCAGATGCTGAAGACCATAAGGATAATCCAACAGGCTGCACCAATTCCAGCAATAAAGGCAGGCTGCTTTACTACATCAGAAATCTGCTGGGCTAAACTGACTTGATCTTCTGAAGACACAGGGTTTCCATGAGAATCTGAAAAAAAGACACCCAAAATAGCCGATTAATTTGAATGAGCAACTGTAAAGGGCAGCATGAAAAGAACTGACATAACCGTAGTCCAGTTTTCCAAGGTAAAATCCTTAAGACTGCTCTTCAAAATCTCTTTTTACAGGTCTAGATAGAAATGGTTTGTTTTCCATACAAGACAGGTACCACCAACTTCACTGACTTTTGTTTGTTTACGAAACCTGCTAAAATCAAGGCCACTAGGCATACAAATAGAAAGTTAGGCTCATAAATTTCAAACTTGGGGACTGCTTTTTTTTTTTTAATTTTTATTTTAGCAAAGCAACACCAGCTTCAGAAAATTATTCAGAAAGTCAGCAAAGAACACAGCAAGTAAAAGAAAGCTCAAGTATGAAACATGCGTAGTCTGTTCTTTGAGCTCTGCGAATGGGTAGACATCAGCTAACCAAACATCCACTCTCATAATTGAAAATCACAGAAGAATTACAAATTCAAAGTACATTCACATGAGGTTGGTATTGAGGGATACATTTTAATTTAGCAGTTCCTGACAGATGACTTAAATCTTGTATTAACGTACTCTTTGCAGTCTCTCACTTTGACCTCAATTAAGAAAGACTGAATATTTAAAAGGACGTAAAGAAGTAAAAGTACAAAATAACCAATCCTGCCCTCTTGACGTAGACAAAAAAGGATAACAAAAAATGAGTTATGAATCGGTAAAAATAGTCAAGCAGTCTCATTATTACTGAACAAGCAGTCCTTTTCAAAAACAGTTTATCCTTAAATATCCCACATGAAAATAAAGAACATGTATTTTTCCACACACTTTAATTTTTTTTTAATAGAGAAAGCACCTGTAAGAATCGGTCTTTTCTGCTCTTTCCGTACTGAACTTTTGCAAGAACCTTCTAGGAACAGCAGTAAGAATATTCAGTTAGTGACCAATGCTTTCTAACTGAAATGAAGCAACTCAAGGACAAAATACTGCCTTCCTGACTTTTTACCACTACAGTGAGCACTTACTGGAAATTTCATTACTGCACAGGGTGAGGGCAAGAATTCGAAACCTTTACTCAGAGCAGATATTGCTTTACACATTCCACAGCTAGGTCTTTGAAATACCCATTTTTACTCTTGTGTAAATCCAACAGTTAGTTGCTTTTTACTATGGGTAGTGACATCAGATTCAGAATGAGAGATTAGTGTGCTGTTATTAATCTATTAATATAAACTATATAAGAAATCAAAACCTATTTACTTAAAAACCAATACCTTTTCCCCACAAACTAAGCAGTGAATAGATTCTTTTTTTTATTTATGATGACATGTCTTGCATTATTCCAAAACAAGCCTAAATAAAATGTAAGAAACTGCTACCTTTTTGAATGGGAAATGGTTAAATTAATAACAGCTTCTTCCAGTGAAAAATTCCAGATTTCAGTTTTTGCGACATCGAGATCAAATACCTATTTTGCCGAGAAATCACCACTGCCTTTGACTGCTACCTTATTGGAAATTTTATTTCATATTTCAGGTCCCTTTATCTTCTGTGACCCTAAGTGCACTGCCTAGTCTGAAAGTTCACCAGGCAGACTCATTCTTTTCTTACTAATACACCCTTTGTGTCTGCTGGGTTTATAGATTTCATGCCTATTTGTGCAAGGTTAAGATGGGTTGCCTCAGATTTTATGGAGACAGCCAAGTGAAGTTCCACACAAGTGGCCAGATGGGCTTAAACGTATAAAGTATACTGTGACCAATGAATTAAATCTGTCACACTCTATCTCATCTTTTGTCTCTTTGCAGCTGAGGCCATATTAAGATATGAAAACTTGCATCATCAGTCTCTTTTCAAAATGAGTAAGCCTACTATTCATTTTTAAACAGCTACACTACCTTGTACATCTTAACGGAATAGAATAAAAGATTTCCAGAGAACCTATGGTCCTGAATAAATTTAGAAGACTGATAAATATTTTTTCTTTAATCCTTTAAATATATATATTTAAAACAATAAATCCAGGGGAAAAAAATAATCACAAACTCAAAAGCCAAATAAGAATGTATTTTAAACATGTCAACAATTCAGCCATACAGAATGACAGTACTTTTATATATACAAACATTTTGCATTGCTTAGTCAATGCATGTCTGAAGATTACAAAATACTGAAGAATCTCTTTGAACATTTATTGTTCTAATTTTTAATTAAGATTCATTTCATGGTATTATTTTGCTAGCCATTGCAAGCACAAGAACAGCATAATAATATATTTGCTTTTAAGAAACTAGGCTTATGGCACGTTGTATATGGGTGGACTGTTAGAGCCACTACATTTAATTAGCTGGTATGTATTTACACACACGGTGAAGAGAAAAATCCGTATGTGTTCATGTACAGTCATATAAACAGCATCATAGAAAAGAAGATAGAAGGGCTTTCAAGAAGCCACATTTGACCCGTGTTCTGCTCCTCTTATAATTCAAAAATAGAAAGTAAGCTAAAGATAAAGCAAAGGGAATGAAATCTAGTGAACCCCTCATTACTAAAAATTTCCAGGAACATTATCTTGGAAGCCTTTCTTTGAGAAGGGCATCTTCCCTCTCCATAATAGTCCTGTGAGATCCTGAATGATCAGTCAGGAAAAAAGCTCTTGAACTAAAAGAAGTACTTTTTCTTCATCCCAGGAAATTTCTGGAAGCTTTGACTGAGATGTAAACGGTTCATAATCAACATTCCTGTTCCTGCTTGCACTCCTCAGGGAGACGTGCCAAAATAATAAGTGAACATAAACATTCTACGGCAAAGCACATCTTACTGCCAGAGCAGCAGCCGCAGCATTTAATGTACTTGAAAATGCCTCAGAGTTGTTGGAGCAGGCTGATCCCACAATTCCCTGAAACCAGCATATTATCACAGTGACTCATCCCTTCTTCTTCTACCCCAAGATAAGAGCCTTCTTTTTAATTGYAGATAATGTTGCTATGGCTATTGCTCACAAGCTACCCGATTTGACTGTCTCAAAGCTCCAAGTTTCAAACTTCAATGAAAACTAATTAGAATTTACATCGAGAAGAACTGGGACCTCTAATTGTCTAATGTTAAATATTCATATAAATAATAATAATGTAAAAACTAACATTTAAGTTGTTAAATGTTAAATCAAAGATTAATATACAATTAAGATTGGAATGCCAAAGATTCAAAAAAGACAGGAAATTCCAGGTTCACAGGTGTGCAAGCAACCTTAATTTTGCCCTGTACATGTACAACCTATGGAATGGTACTTTTCCATATGCCTGTCTCATTTAGTATACAAAATGTACAAACAGTAAGTAGGAAGATCTAAGTTTTGTTGACATTTTGTTGACAATTCAAAACTTGCAAAACACCTGGAATCTGCAATATAACATCTGCGTGTTTCCTCAAATATATGTGCATGATGCAATTAAAAATTATTTAGTAAAATATTACCAGGTTAAGAATATGCTGTTATGTCTCCTTTCTAGTTATATAGATTTCCAAAACTAGAAAAATATAAGTTTTGCACTTCAATCTTATAACATACAGTTTGAGGAGACAGCACTGAACTGGTTTGAAGGGTTTGCTGTGAGGGAGAAAAAAAGGATTACTTTCTTTGAGTCATTTGCAGGCCGCAAGACAAAAATATCAACAAAAAACCCCTTACAACTATCACGCTAGAAGTACTTGAAGGGCTGACAGAATAATATCCCTGAAGGCATGCTAGCTAGTTCACAAATCACATCTCCTAAATGAAGCAATTACAATAATAAAGATTCAATGAGATTTTCTTGTGTTTTGTACACTTGAGACATCCACTGGTTGAATAATGCACTCAACATTTATAGTAATTGTGTAGACATCTCTTAATAAATAACTACATACCATATATTCATACAAATTATGTGTTTAAGAGTAACATTAACTGCAGTTGTGGGGCTTCTCAGAGCTGGTACCCTGAACAAAATATGTTCCAATATGTTCCAGTTTCCCTACTTATTTGCCAACAAGCACAGGTAATACTGCCAAGCTACCATAGGTAGTATCCCATCACTGTACAAAAGTTAGGCTAGAGGTCAGCAAAAAATAATTTGTTGTGATAATTCTCACCTTTCCGTACAGAGCAATTGGTTGTTGTAACCAATGTCCTGAAGTTACAGGTYGTGACAAGGAAAAAAGTTCTGTCAGAATTCTATGATTGTTTTCTCCACAGTACAGTATTATAAGCACAATATAGTGAGCTGTGGCTAGCTCTCATGAAATATGAGGTTTTCTTCCTTAACATCAAAGCTCTTGCAGTCTTTCTTTATGTAAAATATCAACTTTTCTTTTAAAACAAACAAACAAATGGTTTTCCAGCCCTTGGAATTCCACAGAAAGCTTTAAAAGGTCACTCAAAAGCCAAGAGGAAAATTCAGAAGCCCCGAGGGGAGTGTTTTAAGACGACACATGATTTTTCAAGTTGATCTCATGATTTTAAACACTGAAAGGTGATTTTTGAATAACAAGCAAGTATATTGTTGGCTTGTCCCTCGTGGCACGGGAAGTCTAGGGTATTGCAGCTCAGTGAGCTGCTTCATGTCAGCCGAGACATGGAAAATGAAAGAGCTTTGAGCTTACCATTTGTACCTGTCTTTGTAACAGGTTAAGTGCGTGCACAAGGTCAGTTATCACAGCTCAGCTGACGCATGGGACTGCGATTGCACGCCTCAGCTCTCAGAGAATCCAATGCCTCCTGTCCTCCCCTCTTGCTCTGGAAGGCGGCCTCCAAAAGGTGAAGCTTCCTCCTGTCACACACCCGGCTGAAACTCTGCCCAGGCATTTCTCACAGTCACAAACCCGGGAGCACCCTGCACAGCATGCAGACTCAAATATGAGGTCGCTGTGCAAGAGAGTAGGCTACACTGGGGAAAAAAAACTCTTCTTTGGATGCTCCAGAGCCAGACACAACCTAGTTTCACATTTTTGTAAGAAAAACACATTATAAGGAGATAGACGTTTGAATTTAATGAAAAGTTCTTCAAAAAAAAAAAAAGTGAATATCTAAATCACATAGTATATCCTGTTTCCACACACAGAATTCTTAATTAATGTGCTGGTTTTGGCTAGGGTAGAGTTGATTTTCTTCACAGTAGCTAGTATGGGGCTATGTTTTGGATTTGTGCTGGAAACAGCGTTGATAATTCAGGGATGCTTTCGTTATTGCTGAGCAGTGCTTACACAGAGTCAAGGCCTTTTCTGCTTCTCACACCACCCCACCAGCGAGTGGGCTGGGCGTGCACAAGAAGCTGGGAGGGAGCATAGTCAGGACAGCTGACCCCAACTGACCAAAGGGATATTCCATACCATATGACGTCATGCTCAGCACATAAAGCTGGGGGAAGAAGAAGGAAGGGGGGACGTTTGGAGCGATGGCGTTTGTCTTCCCAAGTAACYGTTABGCGTGATGGAGCCCTGCTTTCCTGGAGATGGCTGAACACCTGCCTGCCGATGGGAAGYRGTGAATGAATTCCTTGTTTTGCTTTGCTTGTTTGCGTGGCTTTTGCTTTCCCTATTAAACTGTCTTTATCTCAACCCCCGAGTTTTCTCACTTTCACTCTTCTGATTCTCTCCCCTCTCCCACCAGGGGGGAGTGAAGGAGTGGCTGGGTGGTGCTTAGTTGCCGGCTGAGGTTAAACCATGACAATTAGTTAAAAAAAAAGTAAGGATTGTACTAATTCAGAAATCAGGAAAAGATTTCCTGAAGGAATAGTTGGGATCAGTGAAGAAATATAGAAACTTGAAGTTGTCAGTGGCAAACACGCAGTTCCTAGAGCACGTAGGTACAGGGAGTCAGGACTCTTTCAAACGTTCTAAAAGTAGCATCCTTAGTCCTCCTTCCTCCCCCTCCCTGGCCTCCCTTTCCTCTCTCTGTATCGATGTAATTTATTGCTGGTGAAAAGTGCCAATTGATGACATCAACAAATTAATTTTCTTTCTTCAGAAAAGCTACCAGAAAACTCCAGTGTTTGCTCCACTCCCATGCTGGGAGCACATCCAAGAACTAAGAATGCGATTCCTTGCGGGGGCTGTAGGAGAACTTGTATCACAGGATAGAGTTAGGCAAACTGCAGCCATTCTTCTGCCCTGATGATTTTAGGTTGATCTGTGCTACTGAAGGGTACTCATCTTAAATTTAAGTACTAATCTTCAGCAGCCTCCTCCAGCTGCCGAAAGGACCGCAGCACTGTCTAGGTATTTCTTTGTGCTGCTTCTAGTGGCATGGATCTCCACAAGACTCCTGTCTCCAGGTCTTTTCCATGTTACAACCAAATTATGGGATTTTTACTACAGTATATGTAGATTTGGCCATGCCATTTAATTAGAAGCAAGCAGTACAGACTATGAAAGCAAACCCCAACCACAAGGAAATATATGGATTGTACCAGACTTGCACATATGAACACCCTCTGAGGTGTGTGACTGCTTCATGCTTTCTAACATAGTGGCAGTAAAGGCCAGGAAACCAGAAGCAGGCAAAAATCTTACCCTGACAGAGTCTCATTTGTTTTTTTTTTCCACTTACCAAAACCCCAAAGTGCTTAAGTTCCATTATAGAATTCACCTTCATTTAGCACTTGCTTATCATCAGAGAAAAGGAAAAAAAAAAAAAAAAAGTGGTTATGAAGTCTTTGGCTTTGAACATCGAGGTTACCCCATTATTTTACACTCATAAGCCTCACATTTAAAATTTTCAAAATCTAAGCCATATAGAACAAACTTGACTTTGACTGGAAAGCTGGCTGTAGGAAGCTGTGAATGGAAGCTGGCTGTAGGAAAGAACAATCCAACAAATAACTATGGGGTTTTGCACATATTAATGGAATATCATATAAGCTGTATGTAATTTTGTTGTAAAATCTCTATTAATGTAATTGGGAATCATATGCCTGTATAAGTTAAATAAGTTAAAGATGACCTTCATTTTAATAGCCAAGGAAATGTACATGTAATTTTCCAGAGAATATATTAGTCGTTTGGTCTTGTTTTCACATGCAGTAATTATAGATTTTTAAATATAAAAAGTGAAATAACAAGAAAGATCTACTAATGATACAGAGACAGACGAGACATAAAGTCCAAAGCAAGACGTTGAGTTTGCTTTCACAATTATATACTGTAATGATAAGGTATTTTGATACAGGCGTACTGGTAAAGCAGCGTATGACTATACCTAAAGCTACTTTAAATAATCTTCAGCTAACCAACAGCAAAGATGCATTTCTCCCAGATACATCCAGGAGCAATGCCCCTGATCTGCATTTATGACAGAGATATGTTTGGTGTAAATGAAGTTAGGAGGTCAAGATTATTGTAAATCATCCGTGTACCTCTTTTTCCTGTACTCAGGTTATTTACTAGCTTTCACACATAGTTGATACTTATTGTGCCTAATTTTAGCATGCTCTTGGTTTTTTGCTTCAATAAAGAAAGACAAAATCTGATCAAGACAAATTACATCCCTAAACTAAACTGAGCCAACACTTAGTGATTCATACTCCCCTACATGTTTAATTACACCAGTCTTAAGTATGAAAATTCACTTTGAAAAGTCAATAACCAAAAAGCACTGCTGAACTGGGAGATTAAAAAAAACTGTGTTGTTATAATCCCATCTTTAGAATGCAGTTCTAAAGCAAGTTTAAAACCAGAAATGCCAAATCCTGCTATTCCAGAGATCAAGTAACACTATCTATTTCACTTGTCTTGAAAGTATTTCTGGTGCCATAAAAGACAAAAGCAAACAAACAAAAATAATTGAAACCAATAGGTAGGATTACCAGCAGGCTTACCTAATTGGATAAACTGGGGATCGCTTTTCACTCCAGGTCCTGCCCCAGTACTTGCTGCCACTTCCACGCTATATCGAATACCAGGAACTAGGGAGGGGATGACTACAGAAAAGGTGGAACCATCTACCGTCTTGTTTATATGGTATCGACTTTCATTGCCAAGACACCAAACCTGCAGGGAAATAAGTGTATAGTATGTATAAATGTTCAAAATTCAACACCAAAGGATAAGTAGAAGGAAGGATGACACATTCCTTTCTGCTGGAAAAAGAAATTCAGAATTTGTCACTACTTTAACATCTGCAGTCATGGATTGCTGTCCTAGGCACTGTACGAATACTGAAAAGATACTTCTTGTTCCAAAGACAGCTCCAACTACTAAAATTATTTAATGGGTTTATCATAATTCATTTACAGTTCAACCAGTAACATCAGTGCTAATAAAACTAAAAGCATTAGTAACACGGAACAAATAAGGGAAGTCCCATAGCCAAGAATAGTTCACATAAACAACAAAGTAAGAGCATTCAGTTAAATGAATTTGCAATTCTCTTGTTCAGGAATCATTCATCAAGCAAGGCTTTCTTCACTCAAGTAAGTACAAGGGTAAGTCTTTCATCACATGACATCACAAGAGAACCGATGTCATGCTGGAATCCAAATGTTATCTTTTTTTTTTTAAAATGGCAGCAAGAGGCAAGGACTGAGTAATACGCCATCTTCTTTTGAGAGACAACAGCATGATACCAGATCTCATTTTTTGGCTGAGACCAGGACACAGGTCTAACATCTTCAATTCGCCACTTTTTAAATTACATCAGTGATATTAAATGATTGGGAGAAACAATATGATGAGATATTTTTATCTCTTTAGGCCGGCACCATTGATGCGGCAAATGCTTTTAAGAATATGCTTGAACTCCCAACTGCTATTAAAGGTGAAATAGCAGCTAATCTAGATCTGCTAAAAAAATTGATGAAGCTGTGTTGATTTCCTTTTTATTCCCTTTCCACAAATGCATTGCTCTACAATGAGTATTTATCCAGAAAGTTAAATTCAGTACTTTATCTGTACAGAAGCAAACTTTCCTGAGAACAGCAGCATTTCTGAACCTGTGCTGATTGTACACAGGAGGGAGGATTTTGCTTTTGACATGTGGAGCTCCTAAAAGATTTAGTACCCAGATAGCTGCTCTTAGTTCCTTGTGCAATTCTGCTGCTGTGGAGATTGCCAGGTGAGTGAGGTAGAGTTTCATGTATAGAACAATTGCTAGGGCCCTTTCTGTAGAGCCCTTTCCACCTGGACACTGGAAATTTTAGTTCACCTTCAGGATATTGTAAGACCCTTTTTCCGTCTCTGGATGCCAAGGATTGAAACAAGGCTAGCAGGACACTGTGAGGATCTGAAATGTATTTTAAGCTCCTTTGAAACAGAATCCCAAGGCAGCATATACATAACTACTGCTGCAGAGCAGGTCAGAGCACACGAAGAGAAGAGAATCTCCTTTTTATATTCTGATACTAAGTAGAGACTGTTTCAGTCAGTAGTAGTACTATAATTATTAGTAATATTAGTAATATTGCTCCTAATCCTAAAGGATGGTCCATGAAAATGCTCTTATGTAAATAAGAACTCGATAAATCGAGGAACAAAAGATTTAAATAATTTTGACTTATGTCATTTTCACAGAAATTGTTACTGCCACCTTGTACAATGGTGTATGCGCAAACAATAAAAACAATTTATTATGTACTTGTAACTATGCACTACTAATTAATAAAAATGTTTTGTTCTTAGGCACTCAAATACATGGAGAAATTCACAAAACAAGAATGTTAGGTTAAACATCAGGTTGTTCAGTTCTTGTCATATTATATTTGATTGTATACCTAAATAGGCAAGTGAAAACGAACTTTTAGAATGTTATGAAGGAAGGAGGAATTCACATTACAATAGACACATAAGTGAAGAAAGAATTAGTATAACAAGAGAATTTCTAACTTCATGGTAGGGAAGGAAGGAATGACTTCTGCCATGATTTGAATTTCTGGCTTTTTGTGTGTGCTACTGACACTTCTTCGGTTAAGATGGTATCCTCCTTCCTATTTATTTTATCCTTTAATTAAAGTAGGTACACTCTTGCCTTAGATCCAAGGTGCTGAGAAAACAAAGAATTCCCCCACATATGCGTACTTTTTTTTCTGGGAGAAAACATAGGAGACAGAAAAACGAAGAGGAAAAAAAAAAAGAGAAAATTTTACAAGACTTCTATTTGGTCTTTTCTTGTTATTAGTTCTTAATCTTAAATCACTCGTTCTGCATTTAGTTTTTTAGACAAAAATATTAATTACATATAGCAACTTAAATAGCAATTACATATATATTCATTGTGTCTGTTTTCTGTCCATGATGAAAAGCACAAAGGAAAATAATGGCATCCACACAATAAATGTAGATGTGAAACATGCCAGTGTGCCATCTACTGCTACACAAGCACTACAATACACTCGCTCCTACACCTGATAGCCTATTACCTCTGAATGCTAGGAGGTATGCTATGTATTATATCCACTCAGAAATGTGAATTTCCTGACTTCTATTGTTTTGTCCTTACAACCTTAACATTCCTCTGATGCAGTTTCTTGATGGAAATAATTCCATCTCTTCAGCTCAAGATCTGTCTTTAAATAAAATAACTTTGCAAGTATTTTTTTTCCAATTACATTATATATCTGAAACTAAGCCATAAACTGATTTTTTTACCAGTTGACCAGGTTCTGAAAGGCGTTTTATTATTCTAAATTGACCATAAACCTTAGCGATCTCTTCCCTTTCCCATTTCTACTGAGGGAAAAAAAATAGCAGAATGAGTTTTGATGGCTAGGAATATATGTCTATAGCACAGTGTTTTAACCTGAAAAATAGCCAAGCCATTCTCATTTGAAAAATTTTCTCAATAATGCGCATTTGCAGGAGACTGAAACCAAAGATCCTGCCTCTCTGTGGCTATAAAGCTTACTTGATATCCACAACTAGACATTTAAAATGTCTGTAGCTTGTAGGAAGAATAAGTTTCATTTACTTTGCTATGTAAATTATGGCAAAACAATTTGAACTGAAAATAAATAGAGTGTATGTTGCTAAATGAACATCAAATAATAAATATTTTATAATGTACTTACAACTTGTTAAAATTAAATAGCATAATGAGAACTGTGTTTGTGTGAAAGAAAAATTTCTATACACTAGATAAATKTATTATTATACAAGCACATTCTTTACTTGAAAGTTTTCCATTTGTTTTAACTACCCAGTTACGCATAATTTACTCAAATCTTAACACTGTTAATTATTATCCCTGAGCTTTTCAACTCATTAAGCCTGTTTATATTTACTACCTTGGCCAATGTCTTCGAGTCACAAAACGGTTCTCAAAAAGGTATGGTTCCCTCTCTACTTGTGTGCGCTTTTCTCACGTTATAAGGAAGGCATGAAGGTTGCTGTTTTAATTAAGAGTGTTGACCCTTTGCTTTGATTTATGAAGGCTGTTTTAATTGCCTTCTACCATCTAGACAGAATTACTAAATATGGAGTTTGAGCCAAAGTAGTGACTTTCTATCTCATTTGCTCTGACTAACCAGTAGATGGAGCCAAGCATCCACGAACAACCTAATCTGTCACTACCTGGCCAATACCCCCTCTGCCAGGGGATCAAGGCATGCCAGCAGTACCTTATATTCTTGAACCATCCCGTTCTGGTTGTCCTCGGGGGGCGGCTGCCAGGTGACCACAATTGCCGTCCCGTTCCCATCGTTCTTAGTTACTGAAACACTCTGAGGTGGTGCACTAGGAGCTGTTTGTTTGGAAAGAAGCATTGAATGGTTAAGTTCGTCACATGCAGAAGTGAGCTTTTTTAAGAGGAAGATGGTCTCTGGGCTACACAAATGCATTCTTTTATGCCCCACCCTTCATTGAGGGCAGTTCTTACCCACAAGATAAAATGATCTAGAAGGAAAGTGATGTGAACCTTTAACCAGGCTCCTGAGTTCTGCTGCAGTCTCACTATGCAGGACAGGAAAAGTCACACTTGTCACCAGACTCTCCAAACTCAGATACCCATTACCTGAACGTCACAGTCCTGAGCACTGAATTCCTCATTGGTCTCAAATCATCTCACCCAGGATCAACAGTTTTGAAAAATAAAGTCTATAAATTGACCCCAATAGAATGCTAAATCTCAGTTCCTCTAGTGTGTAAATAATAATGAGTAATACAAAACTTATTAAAATCAGGGCAGAATGTGTTAATATTAACACATTTATAATAATTTATGTTTCGCATTTTAAATAGTCTTTCTAAAAACTGGATGCTCAGCTGATGCTTAGGATGAATGCAGTTAAGCATACCTCTTGAACCACTCGCAGCAATAAACCAGAGCTACACAGCATTTATACTGGGGAAGGAAGAGAGAACGGGAAAGGTTGCACATCCCAACAGAGGCATCGAAATCCCTATTCAGAGGCACTGGCCATCTTACATATTCATTATGCCTGAGCAGCAACAAAGGAAGAGCTTCATGAACCTTCTCTTTTTAGCACATGTATGAGATGGAAATATGTAATTTAGTCCACTATATCTGTTGCCCTCATTCATCTTTTCATTTTGTCTTACTGATTGATCCAGATATAAAAGCCTTCTAAAAATGTGGTTTCCATTCCCTCAGCTATAGCGCTTTGATGATTTCTGTGGTGTCTGTTATCTACTCAAGATAGCGATTAGCAAGTGCTTGAATCTGACAGAAGTCACTTGTGACCAGTCCATGAACTCAGCAGGGAGGAGTGCACGCTGCAGTGAAGATAAAAAGCGCATTTCCCATTGTGTGTTGGAGAGGATTTTTGCACATCCCTCTCTCTCTGCCTCTCGCGCGTGGTTCTGAATATTTACTTCTGTGTCACCAAACAATTCACATAATGATCGGTGCAACACAGCCTCCTCTGCCGCAGATTGCTGTTCTCAAACAGCACACACTTCAAACAAAATCAAATAATGAACATATAAGAGGAAAGCAGGCCAGACTACTACTTCAAAAAGGAAAGATGAAGACAGTCTGGCTCCTACTTGCCTTCTTCCAGGGTCTTTGCAAATTTCACTTCGCTATCTGCTCCCTGAAACTCATTAAAAAAAGGGCGGGCCTTGATTTCGTAGTTTACACCTTTCTTCAGCTCGGGAATGATAACACTGTTTTTGGTTGGAGTCCTCACTTCAAAGATTAACCACTCTGACTCTCCATAGGATGCTGGCGTAGGCCGGTACAGAATTTTGTATCCTTGAATATACTGGGATTGCTGGTCCACCTGGCAAGACAGCAGAACACACAACACGTCCTTTAACAAATACGAACCAGGAATGATGTCTGTGACACTATGCACGGTCCTTGGACTATCCGTTCATTTTATTCAAAGTAAACAACACTGCTAAAGCAGATAAAAGCCCCTTGCATTACAGCAAATTACAGGCCTGATTCACAAGTGCATTAATCTGTTTGATGCTGGTAGAAGCGCGCTGGTTTCCGTGGATTTATGAAGGCGTTAAAGGGGGATAACGGAGTTGTATAACATGCCCCAGCTCTGTGAAATAAACAGCCTTTGCAACCACAGAGCGATGGAGCTCAGCACCCACCCGACTTCTGCCCACCCAAATCTGCCCAGCAGGGCAGGGGGCACACGGGGAGAGGGGGGAGGGCAAGGGCAGGGGATCTACAGCTCCACAATTCAGGGTGATGAATATGGAGATCAAAGAGAGAGCCTGCCAACTCTCCCGAGGTGTGGAAGCCTCCCAAAATCCATGAAACGAGCACGGTTTCCTGCCTGCTTCCTTCTGGAGAAAGTGAATTGAAAGGCCAGCCAGCTGGCACTATCTCCATCACTGTGACTAGGCTGGGCTCTGTCAGAGGGCAGATCTGTCCAAGCACTTCCTCCATGTCCACCCACTCAGCGGGAGGGAACGGGCTGTTTTGAGAGGGCTCTGAAGAGACTCCTAAAACTCAGTATGGTAACACAGATGAGACTTGGAAAAGCAGATCAAAATGATACTCGGTGGTCCCGAGTGCTTTTTAGACCAAGGTCATCTTATATCACATATATGGAGAACGAGATCTTAATGTAAACGAGGGTGGGACTCAATGTGTTTGGCTATAGCTGAAACAGAAAGCTATCTTATAGAAGTGACCTCTCATGGAGCATTCACTATCTTTTAACTACCAGTTTCAATTTCTGATGAATAAGAAAGTCCAATAACAACAACAACAAAATTTTTAAGAGTCCATCAGATTTTCCCTATTTTCAAAAATCTCATACAGGGATATAATAAAACTGTTTGCTTGCAATTTTAGTCCAAAAAGCAACACGTTTCATTTTTAATAATCACATAAAGAATGCGTGTGTTAGCTGAAACTGAGGTAATGCTTATTTTTGAAATTGCAGAGAAGCCACAGGCCACCCAAGAGACTGACAAAAACTGTCTGTCTGGAAAAGGTTGTTAACAAGTAAAGGTCAAACAAAATCRTGCTAGGAACCTCAAAGATGTTTTAACATTATTAGTTAAAACAGGTGATTGCCTGCTGCAGGTGGCCATACTGCAGGTGACAGTGTAATTACCATGCAACACAGCAGATATTATTTGTACTCTTGCAGCACTGAGGAGCCCTGGTCATGGACCAGGACTCCATTGAGCTAGGGCTCTTCTACAAAGTCAAAACGCCTTTTGTTCCTGTTCAAAATGTTCTGCCATGGCATGGCAGGGGCTACACCCTGTGCTCTCCTACACTGTCCCTGCCAATATATTGACATGTTCAGGTGGAAGTCCTAAAAAGACCTCAAAGCTTACTCCCTTTGGATTTATTCCTGCACCTGGTATAATTATGCCCCATTTTTAATTCATTCTGCATTCTATTTTAAAGCTGCTCTTCTTTGAATTACATTTTCTTATCTCATTGCTTGGTACTTGCAGTTTCCCGTGTTGTTCTTTCTCTTCATTTCTACCTCTTGATTGCCAAATGTCTCCCACAGTAAGCCATTTCTAATCCTTTCTCTCACTGGGGCCTCAGYCTTTTAAGCCTACTTGAATCTTTTTCACTTATGTTCCTGTTCCCTTCCTTCAGGACTTCTACAGTATTGTTTCCTCACTCTCTCATTTCCTCTGCTATATCCTCCACGTGGTCAACTTCCTGCTTCCTCCCGCCAGAGCAATGTCAATGCAACAGCTGAAAACCATTTGCCCTTTTCGTCTCTTCTCCCTGTACTGTGCGTACTCATAGCACTGTGGGAAAGGATAGGTTCAGATGAGGCTATATGGGTTTGGGTGTGTTTCTCAATATGTATGTAGGATGGAGGTAACACTTTCAAACAGAATTATGCAGTATGTCTCTCCACTGGTGACTGACAGACAGGGAAGTGCCCGTGTTATCTCAATAGGGGACTGACACGCTTCCTACTGAAAGCAGTGCAAAAGCTTCAAATGATATGACTTAAGAAGGCTTTGATCAGTCCTTTAGCTTCCAGAGGAGGACTCTGAAACTCTCACCATATTGTAAACAGCATTCTCTATGGAGACATAAAATGGTGAAAATGGGACAAAATTTAATGAAGTAGGAAAGAAAAGCCCAAGTAGCGCTCATTCCAGAGAAAAACATTTGCAAACATACAAACTACACAGCTTCTTCAAGTGTGACTCCACTGCAGTCAAACAGTACAATGCAGCAGCATATATAACCACCTCCATGATACAGATTTACACTTACAGTCCAATGAACTTCAATTGAGGAGGAAGAAAGGATAGTAGGGTTGTGCAGATGTAGTACCACATCACCTAGTTCTCTCTGGACTTGCTTGTGATCCACACCTTGACTTGTTGGTGGAACATCTGTAATAATTTAAGATTCCATTCTCACAAGTATATATGATTGTTACAATAAGTATATGTAAATACAAATGAATATATCATAAAGTATATGATGCTATCACCAATAAAGTTTACCCTAAGTACTTCCCAATTATGTAAGAAAAAACTACATGAAATATTTTCCCGAGCAAATCACCAAAGCTTAGGTAGTACCAAATCAATGCACTGCACTTTTTTCGACAAACAGGAAGGAAATGCTGCATAAAAAGAAAAAACCACACTTAGRGATGTCTTTGGTAAATGACTACAGCAGCATCTCTCTATTCTTTCCTGCTGGGAGGAGAAAACGTTCTATTACCCATTGCAAATCCCAAGAGACCAGGAAACCTATAAAGAACGGCAAAAGCAGAAGTTGTATCTTCAGATAAATTCATGGGCAAACTTACTGTTTTTAATTACAAAATAAACATAACAACTGAAGAAAAGAAAAATGAGTCATGTGGCTGCAGCTTCTCTGATGGCAAGTGACTTCTGTAAACAGGAGGCAGAGCACAGCTGAGTGTTGTTTGGCTCTTCTGACATTTGGTCTATCTTATAGCTAAAAGAATTGTTCATACGCATGAAGGGACAAATTCCTCTCAAAATGCGCAATGGTAYAATGGAAACACATATTTTCTGCATGCAGAGCCCTTGAAAAGCATATTTAACTGAAATGGAATGACTGTCAGACACGTATAAAATTTATAGGGCAATCACTAATAGGGTGTCTAAAATATACATGTACTATGGACAGCAGAGTAACATAGTTTCAGTATTGATTTCATATATGTCTCTGATCACTTCATTTTAAACAAATACAGTGCTGACTAAGGCTAAAAATCACATACTGGGAAATTCATGAAAATTACTTACAGTGATTTCTTTCTTTCTTTTTTTTTTTTTTATTAATCTAATTCCAGATACAGAGTAATGCATTACATAAACTTCGCTCCAGCCTACTACTTCCCTGCCTGACCTCCGCTAGTGACAAAGCAAGATCAGGAAATCTTCAAGGGTTCTGTTCTCTGAAGACCTTGGAAATTTCCAAACCTGTCTGCTTACAAAAAGTGCCAAAGAGAAGAGTACACAGAAATTGCATATATATTTATGTACAACTACAACTACTGTAACAAGTCACTGTAGGCGTGTAGACTATCTTGAAAGCTGAGGTTTGGATAGTGCAGTTGATGCTGATATAGAAGACACTTATTAAACGCAAATGCAACAGTTGTAAAGCATGCTTTTTGCATGGTGGTCATATTCTCAGTTTACCAGCTTTTGGTCTTGTCTAAATAGTAATAAAACCCTTGTAAGACTGCATTAGGACAAGTTTCTTTCCAGAAATATAGTTCTCATTTGGGAATACAAAGCCTATGTCACTTCGAACTTTTATCATACAGTTTCCTCAACATATTTACAAGAAGATGGGATTTCGTCAAAGTTAAAGCAGCAAACTGAGGTTAGCGTGCAGTCAGTGGGTGACAAATCTGGATTCTTAGCAAGGAACAGTGATAACAACAAAACAACAAAACCGAAAAACCCTCCACTGAGTCACTGCTGTATCCACATGTCATACGTTCCGCCTAACAGTCCATTTATCAGAGTATTTCCCTCCCCCCAAAGTTTGAAAGCATTAAAGATAGAAGCTTTTGTTTGGAGAATTGCCTAAATATCACCCTGCTTAGAATGTAACAGGAAAGTCAGTAGAATAATTAGTTCTATCTTTGCTAGTCATAAAAGATGAGTCATCAACAATATGAGTCAAACTATTAATAGGCTCAGCCATTTGCACATCTGTGCTATACAACAATACGTGTGTTTTCTTGTTTCGGTTCCGAGCTTCCAAGACAGGCACTGTCAGTGAGAGCACCTAAGCACGTTGTCGTCAATGTTGGTAAAGTGTAAAGATGAAGGTAGATTAGGTTCCTGGTCTGGACACGCATTTAGGAAAGACTATACCATCCTCTAGACAAAAGTGAGCTGGGAAATTTTTCAACTTACTTAGCTAGCCCACAGCTTACACAAAACTGAAATGGCATTGGAAGAAGAGTGGAACTGCTTTAAAGAACTTGACACTTGATTACATTTCTTACTATTGATGAAAATTTTATCTGTTGGTTGTTATTTTCACTCAGGCTTTGTGTGGTTCTCAGGTCTTCAGCTCTACTAGATGCCCAGAGGACAGCGAAGCTTTTCCATGCCATTATAAACCATTCAGTTCTGTTGAGTGAACAGAACACTGCCTCATTCGCTGTTTATCAGGGTCAGGCCAGTGATCAGTTCACTTGGGACCTTCAGACCCCATACCTTATCTCTTCTCCAGGAATGAAACTACACTGCACAAAAAATGGACTCATGCAGAACACTGCAGCCTGCCCGCATAGTAACACATGTTACCCTATTCCCAGGAATACAGAAATCACTAAAAGGTTACTAAATCTCTCCTTGGTAACAGACTTAGGCACCCGTGCAATCTCTTTTCTATGTGGCCATGACTCTGCTTTCTRTATATATCCATTGAAATTGTCACACATCAGGAGAAATGCATAATAACAAAGGACAGCAATGTGAAATTGTTCACTCCCCAAAGGATATGAGAAAGACTTGCTTTCAGACCAGCTTCAGAAAAAATGAAAAGTCACCAAAGGAAAATGCTTTGTTTCCTTTAAGGAACTTCCTTTCAAAAACAAACATGTACTTACTTATGCAAACAAAGAAACAAACATACAACACAGGCACTCTTAATAAGCCAATGGGTCAATTTCTCCAGTAAGTAGGAAAAGCAGAAAAAAAAAAAAAGATGATCTCTATCACTTTTACTTTGAAAAAGAATATGTCCAGCTTTTCCCTTAAGAATCTAAGTATTTCTACCGGAAAACTGCAGGCTGAAAAGTTGCAATGCATTATTCCCTGTACACCATCATAAGTGTCAATTATTTTCTACAGTGAACACAAAGTTATTTTAAATTTTACATAGCCGTTTTCAGTCCATAGCTGGACTTCAGTCATAGCTGGAGTCAGTGGATGACTCCTTCATCCACTACTACCCAGCCTTTTCTTCCACTTGGCTATCTGTAAGCATTGTCTCTCTTCCATACTGTTTTACTTTCAATAGTTGTACTATTGAAATACTTTTAATATATTGCCAAAACCTCCTCTTTACTGGCTCTTGATGCCCAATTCCTTCCAATTTTAAACTCCTCTATTTCCTAATGCAGCAGAAACCAACTTAGATTATGGGCTGTTTCTCTCTCTGTCTCAGTCTTAAGCCTCATTTGATTCACTGGACATAATAATAACATTTCCATTGAATTTGAGGATTTGTGTGATAACTTAAAAAAATCAGAGATTACTTTTGTTGCTAACAAGAGCTATTCTGCAAGATGTAACTATCTTTGGATAAGAGATACTAGGGTTCCCTTAGGCAATGCAACATGCTGTCTAAGCAGCTTTCAGAGCCTATGTTATAAAGAAATGCAAGTTTAAACACTGTATTTTACTATCTAGTATATATTATAGCCAGGATAGGCAGACAGTCGAAAGCTCCAGAATTCCTGCATCTGGTATTGCTCAGTCAACTTGTGACAGCCACTGTGGACACCTAAAATGTTCAGTATCAAAAGCTTACCTTGAGTTTTCACTGGATCAGATATTTGGCTTGGGTCACTTAGTCCATATGCATTAGCTGCCCTCACAAGGAATAGATAAATTGCATTAGGTTTTAGCCCTTTAACTGCAAAACTCTCTGTTTTCACATTTTCAGCTACAGTTAGCCAGCTGCTACCAGATGCATGGCTAAGGATAAAACACACAGAACAGCAGGTTAGCACGTGCTTCTTTAACAACATATTATATATAAGTGCAAGCACAGCAAGATCACATAAGACTCATATACCTGAAGGCCTCAATTATGTAAGAGGTTGGTGTTGCACCTGAATTCAAATTAGGTTGCCATGACAATGTTACTGTATTTCTGCTGACATCTGTAACCTCGGGTTTTGATGGAGCACTAGGAATCAAGTTTGGGTCAGTGGGTCTTGGTGGCTGCACTGGGACTCCAAACTCTAACAAAGGAGAGAGAAATGCTGAGTATAGACAGGAAGCAGCTGTAAGCTAAATGCTGTTCACATCTGCACTGGCAATTTATGACAGAGTCACATAACTTCTGCATTTCAATTTCTGATTTTCCTTCATGTATCTTCTCCATGCAGAGACACCKTAATTGATTTACCTTGGACCTCTATGTATGCACTCCATGTAGCTTCGCCACTTGGGGTTGAAGCAATGCAGGTGTACCGACCAGTGTCGCCCAGCTGAGTGGGAAAGAGAATAAATATTTGAAACAATCAGGCACTCAGTGGGCTAGAAAAGTAATTACAGCTCTCTRTGTTCCCCCATGAATATGGATAAACGTATTAGGCTGCAAAAACTTCGAACCAGAAACTTCTTCCATTAGAAGTTATGATTTTATGTGCTGCAAAATGAAAGTGGATACTTGTTTCTGAGCATTCATTAAAGAATTGGAAAAGCTGCAGATTCTAATTTAATGTTACCTGTTCTGTAATGAACAAATGCAAGGCCAATTCTTGTAGCATTTATTCCTTACTCTGCAGAGGTCCTAACAAATAGAGAAGGAACTGAGACGACAAGACCCCATGCAACTGTCAACCTTCTGCCTAAATAATGCCTGGGGATTTGTCTGGACTACAGCACTGGAGAGCATGTCATCCTTAAAACAAAGCTTAAATATTGCACAGTGCCTTGTACATATGGGGTTCCCTCTGTTAGTATAAATTTCACTCTACAGCAGACCCAAAAAGGAATCTCCATATGCTATTCTCATCCAGATCTGAATGTTGGATTATTTGTCCATATGTGACTTAATCACGTTTCAAAAGAGTTTCTTTTTTTCCCCCAGAAGAAATGCTATCCTCCTAAGGTCCCAGCCTCAGAAGATGACCTGAATGGAAGTGCTCAAAAATCAGAGGTTCAAACTCTAAGCCAGTGTAACTTGTAATTGGTAACAGGACAACTCTAGGGAACATAGTAAAGTGATGTATTCAGCCTAATTCTAAAAAATTACTACATCTCAAACCACAGGAAAGATAGCAGAGAATAGCCAGTATGCTAAAACTTAACATTTTAAAACATTTTACGGCATGCAAGGCATGGCCAGCAATACTGAACAGGTACTTGGTATACTTCCCTAAGGAAGCCAGGTATTTGACAGGTGGTTAACCATTTTAAGCTATGTTTACACTGTCGAGTGAGTATGTTTAAACTTTAAAAACTGTTTTGAAAAAGCTGTGTACGTGGATCTATGACTGCAGTATGCTAAACAAAGGTTTTCTTTATAAACATTTGAAATAATTAGATCATTTTAATATATTAGTGCTAAAGCCCAAATAATTTAAGGATTCATCTTACTGAAATACAAGTTTTGCTTTCCCCTTCATGTTTTAAGTACCAAATAATTCTCTTAATTAATACCTCTTAAAAACATTTTTCCTTATGAAATCTGAAACAATGTGCCCTAGGCAGAATAAGCCAAGGTGTCAGCCTAAAGAATGAACTATCTGAAGCATTAAGTATCAAATATTTTAATWCATTTATTTAACATTTCATTAAACCTAAATGTAGGATTTACTACATCAAAAGTGCCCGGAGGTGAAAAAACAAAGTGAAACAAACAACAAGAAAACCCGTTTGCCAGTTCAAGCTACCTTGGCATATCGGATCTGTAATGCTCCTGTCTCCAACTGCTTGATGCGAGAGTCCTGGGTAGAAATGAGGATCCCATCCTTTTTCCAGAGGATAGTGGGCATTAAAGTGCCTGTAGCCATGCAGTTCAGTACTAAAGTACCATCTACAGCTACAGTCTGATTCACAGGACCCTGTCGAATGACAGGGGGAGGCCGGTCTGCAATCACTGCCAGAAGAAACAAAAGGAAAGAGATTTCCGCAACTGGAAGCAATTTTCTAGTCATCTAAGCAACAGCAGTTGCTTGAGGCTTTGAAACAACCTAAAGATAATTAAACAAGTAATTAAAGTTGGAGGCATGCATTATTCAGGRCAGGGTGCATTATAACGATGCATAACTACAGAATTTTAAAATGATACACAACACGGTATTTGCAGAAAGTAAAGAAGCATTACATATTACATAGTGGTATCTGCTAGGCATTCTCTAATTCCAATGTCTTTATAAAGTGATAATGGAATGAGAAGGGGCTTCCCAAATTCTTTGTCAAGGCACAGATTTCACCTTGTTCATCTTCTACCATGTAGCAGGCCTGTATAACAGAATTCATACTTTCAGCATTCAAAGACAGAGAAAAAGGAGGTAGGCAGGCAGGGGATAACCTGGCAAATATGTACTTCTTAAAAAAATTTTATTGTGTACCACCAACTCATCTTGGTGCCGTTTCCTAATTGGGAGATGCCTAGCAGTAGGGTAAAGTAAACACAAAGCTAATGAATAGGACCATATTAAAAWTTTTCAACTAAGAAATATTTTTCCAGTAGTTTCTGACTTTTAGTTCTATGATGACTTAATCTGTCAATATGACTTCAAAGTCACAAAGAGAACCCCATGGTGTGTTTGCATCAATTTTAATGCATCGTTCACACAAYGAAAATTAAATGTTATTGATGGGTTATTTAATAACTGTGCACAGAAAGGTATAAAGCAGTCTCAGTATTCACAGAGAAAAGAATGATTGTCTACATGAGGCTTTTTTTCCATTATCCAATGGATAATCCAAAAAAAAGGTAAAAGCTATCTTACTGTGTTTCAGTGACCTCCTCTACCTGTACCATCCAACATGACATGGACTGATGATCTGAAAATAGYCACAACTTAAATGACATAAATCTGTTCAGCAGTGTCATGGGGGCTCATGTAACTTAAAAACTGGTTTGGTAACTGAAATATAAACCTGAAGTTCTGATAATTTGTGAACATCAGATATTTCTAAATTACTTCTCATAACAACAGACAGGGTGTTAGTACTGCTTTTTYTGGCTAAATTCCAACTCCTGTAATTTCATTTGCATGTTCAAATGACACTCTGTGTTTTCAACTGCATAATTTATCCTTTACTTCTCGTCCCAACCTGTTGCAATGCACTGCAACGCACTGCGGGACCATTAGTATCTTTCTCTGCAGAGACAGTCAAAATAAGCTTGCTTACAGTTTGTACTTGACTTTGACAAGTTTGTAAAGAGCTTTGCAGTTGTCGATGGTAAAAGGCTGACTGATCTGTGCTCTACAGGAGAAACCTAATGCCACTGAAATCCATGGCTAATTTAAGTGCCACTGAAGTTGATGGCAACTTCTATTACCTTTAGGAATACCAGGGTATCATTCTGCATATCCTGCCTTCACTTTTATAAAAGTACCAAAAAAATATTGTCCCAAGACATTATACAAAACAACTACCCACCAGATCAATCCAGAGCATATAGTCATAGTAAAGGAAATATATTTAAATTAATTTGATTTTTTCCAAGTTCAGATGGCATAGGTCATTAACAGAAAAACTTAATTTTCTTAATTTTCTTTTTTAAATTTATTTCTCACCTTGCCATGGCCTTCTCCTCAGTGAAAAATAGATGAAAGCGGATTAAGAAATGTGGCTTACCACTTGTGAGAAAACAGAAAGGATGCAGTCCTATTCCTCCAAACAATCTCAATCCGGTGGGTGTAAATAAACAATTTTATTCTCCAGGTTCACTGCATGTTTCTAGTACTGCATTATTTCTGTTTTCTATAGGGCAAAAGCCTAGTTTATGGAAACTCTTCTCAGACAACAGCTTCCCTCCCCTCAAAGTCTCTCCACAGACTGCACTTAGCCTCTTTTTCCATAAGTGCCAAGATTATTATTTTTCCTGTGTATCTTTGCTATCAAAAACATGAAGTATTTCTGATAATTGGCAAATTGGCCTCACATCAGCATCTATTACTGCTTGCAGTCATGCTCCCTGTAGCTTTTTAATCTTAAATTTTTTTCCCAACTGCTCCTAAAAAGGAATGTATAATAATATTCATTTGTACGTTATTTTACTGACTTCCATACAGGTTGAGGTTTTTTCCTTGCTATACTGCAATATTAAAAAACAGGGAAAAAAAAGCAGTAAATGGAGATGCTAAGGAAACRGACACACAATAATAGGGACAAAGAGCTATGCAGCAAGCAATCTGAAAGTAAACTAAATCTAGTGGGGGAAGCTAAAAAAGCCAGATAAATTAACAGATCTGACAAAAATCCATAAACTGTATTATACTTACTAAATACAAAATGGAAATATAGCGTTACACAATATCCAAAATTTTAAACCYCTCACAGAGATGGCCAAAACAGGATTTTTATGTTCAAAGACACGTGCAATCCGCATTTATGCAAAGCAGATTTCAAAGTAGTGTCATATCATCCCACTGCTGTCTTCAAATAAAAATAAAAGCTTGGAAATGATAAAATAAAGGTATTGTTACCATCAGTAACTTCCAAGTAGGCTTTTGTTATGATACTTCCTGCAACATTTAGAGTCTGGCAGATATAGTACCCAACATCAGATCTCTGGACATTGGTGATAGTGAGGTCTCCTGTCTGGGAAACTGAAAATCGGCTGGATGACTGAGGGGGCTGGTATGAGAAAAGCAGGTTCTACAAGATGTATAGGAAAGAAAGTGGGGAAAAAAAGGTTAAATAAATTCAAACATCAATAATCTTAACTTTAATATATCTAAACAAATTAATCTTTTCACATTATACATAAAACATTCTGCTCTTCATATCTTAAGCATGTCTATACCACAATGTGAATAGTTTTTATAGGATTTTTTGTGATAAAATAGGTGCAGATATGCACATATAATTGTGTAAGTCTTTTGGGATTGCTCTAACACCCTCTATGGTCAATGTTGGGCTTTACACAAAGTTTAACAGGCACTAGCGAAGTTGTGATATGTAGATGCCATAATGGTGCAAGCAACTGTGGTGAACCTAAGTAATTTGCTTTAACGTCCTTTTTTAGAACTTACTCCAGGGCATTCTATTTATTTCATTTAAATGCAGATGTTGGTTTACTTATTTGTATTTTAACTTTCGCCTTCCTAAGAATGGAGCAGTTTTTTAAAAAGAGATGCTGTTTAGGTCTCTCTAATCATAGTGTTTGTGTTCTATAACGAGTCTCATAATATAGAATTAAATCCTGTGCCAGTTTCTACTTAGATAGTTTTGGTATGAAGTATATAGTATTTACCAACAGCGGTCAAAAATCAGAACTACAATCAAAATAATACAAGTCCTTTACACTAAATACTGATTCCAAATTTCTACCTCTGGCTGAACAATTTGTGAATGAGAATACTTTAAGGTCACGGAGGCTATTTTTTATCTCTCTTTCTTGCCTAACTACGTTTTGCATTTCCAAAAATCATCCAAAGGAATGGGACACAACATCCTCTACTTCAGTATTAGCAAACCCTATTCATTGACCTCCTCCTCCAGTTCCCTCAATCATCACAAGTGCTCACCACTCAGCAGAGTCAAAAATGAGCCAGAAAAATTATGTACTAGACAACACTTGGAGAAGAGAGAGGGGAAAAAAAAAAAAAAAAAAAATCCAGGTCATACAAAAATACAAACATAATATACTGGCATACTTATGCCATTGAAGATTATCATCTAAATTTGGTTAGCAGTCTAGTTGTACTTAGGTATTTAGACAGATATGTTGCAAATGGAGTAAAGAAGCCAATCTCTAGGCATTCGCAACTTCTCTGGCCTATTGTTTTGTAACACAAAGAACCCTGTCATGTGCTATTGCACCATTCATTCCTTCATTCACAAGAAAACCAGAATCACATATTCCTTCTTTCCGTCCAATAATGAATACTTTGTGTCACATCCCTCCTTCAAAAGATGACTCTGAAAGAAAACCATGATTCTTTTGCTGTGTTATATTGTGTTTCACCCACTGGCTTTCAAGATCCTTTACAAAGAAGCTGAAAATATTTTCTCCCTCCCATTCAAATAAGGAAGCTGGGGAAAAAAGTGATCTATTCAGGTATGACCTGTCAGCCAACTGACTGAGCGGGAAAGTAGATCTCCTTAGCCCCAAACTAGAGTCCTACCTATGCAGTGATGCAGATCAATTCAGCAAATGGTTTAGTTTGCCAGACACACACAAACGCATGGCAAACTAATAGCTGCACCATAAACCCAGAGCCAAACTTTCTGAAAATTTGGGAGTGTTTGGGAGTTCAAACAAACTTCAGCATTAGTCATCTCTCCATCTCTTTAAAAGTTCTCCCTGTTAGGTGAAAAAGATTTTCATAGTAGTGAAACATGGAACGTTTCTAGTTGTTTCATAGATTCATTTTTACATTCATGGAGAAAACAGGAGACTGAGCAAAACATAGATATCCTTTCTAGTAAGGCTGACATCACCTATCATGCATGTGACTTAGAAGTAGAGAAGAAATATCCAGCATCTCCAAGCTCTAGACCTATTTTCCACATCTTTAAAACAATAATTAAAATATTTTTCTCTCATGTGACATCATCTCTTTAAGAAACTGCCAGGAAGAAGGGACAGAAAGGCTGTTTTACCTGACTTCCCTCTCTCCGCCAAAAGATGGCTGGCTGAGGGTTTCCAGTTGCTTCACACTGGAAAGTCACCGTTCTCCCCAGTGCAGCTACCTGATCTCGAGGCTTTACAACAAACTGTGGAGGCTCTGAAAGGAAAATACCAAAAAAAAAGAAAAAAAAAAAACAACTCACAATAAAATAAAAAATAACATGTCAAAAAAAAAAAAAAAAAAAAAAAAAAAATCACACTACTATCAGAAGACCAAAGTTCGACTATTTGAAAGCACAATTTGCCTACTGACTTTAAAGGGTGTAAAACAGAATAGTTAAGTTTCTTTAATAAGGAGAGGCAGTAGAGACACATCAGTCTCTAACAGCCACAGCTTCAGCATCACTCAGATCATCTTTTCTGTTGCTGGACCTCCCAGTTAAAACTCTGACTGTGCATCACGTGCTTTTATTACTGACCACTTATACAAGGAAGTAAGTCCCACTGACTTAATGAGACAACTTGCAGAGCAACAGTCAGCAGTATGAACAAATTTGTTACAATTTGGGTTTTAAAGGAGGAGTACGGCTACAAGTCTGAATGGCGAAATCTTTGAGGGACAACTGGCCCACAGGCCACACTTTGTCAAGGGCTGCAATAAACACTGTTGAGTAACTATGAATTCAGGCTTACATGCACAAAAGTCATCACCTTTCATTTAGGAAAGCTGAAGAGAGAAAAAGCCCTTAATTGCTTATATAAGAGACCTTTGATGTAGTCGGGGTCTCAAAAAAATTTCAAGTCAAAAGCCCCAGAAATACTATTGAACAAATTATAACCATTTAAAAACTTCAGTCCAATTACTGAAGAGGAATGAATTTAAAGGAACAGCAGAGCTAAATGTCTTCCTCATTTACATAGGCAAGGGCATGTTCAAACAAAATATATATGCAAATGAAGACAAATTTGAAACATCTGCTCAGCCTAAGATGATAAATACTGCCAGCATTGTCCAAACTGTTTGATTTATACAGACTTCAACAAGCCCTTCATCCAGTAGTAAACAGAATGTCAAAAAATCATGTCAGTCACATTAAAAAAAAATCAGCATGGATGACAGCACTAGGTATCTTGATGGGGCTAACACAGAAAAAAAATCTAGCTTGTTTTATAGGCTGTTAACTCTCACTTCTTGAAAAACGTGCATTAAATGAAAGTCCATTTACTTATTAATTTCCAATTCCTTCTGATCATCTGTCCAAAACTAATTATGCTCTCCCCCTGCTTTGGGTTGAGAATAAAGGGGATGTTTTGAATCTGACTTTAGTAACTCAAATGTTTTTGGTGTTTGTTTTTTTCTCCTTTCAAACATTTCTGTATTTACAAGATTTTCCTTTAAAAAGAGCGTGAATCATATAATTTAAAGATATCACTCAATGTGTTTTATAAACATCAAGTAATTGTGGCTTTATCTAGACTGAATTCAATAACACTCAACGTCCTTTCTAAAAAAATTGCTTTCAGTGTTCCTGTGGGCCAATACTTTCAGTTATCTGTTCCTGACGCCTTGTGTCTTTGCTCCCTATTGAGTTCTTCCTACAACCTTCCTGCTTTGGGAGGAATTTTTAAAGCACGACATATTATTATTTACATTTGGATGCAAATGCTACCTTTTCTAGAATTTCCTTAGATAAGAAACTACCCAAAGTGAAGGTGAGATTGACCTACAGTAATTAGCAGACTTCAAAAGATTTAGCTCTGAAACGTTCAGTCAATACCTTGGAAAAAGATGTGGGAAGATGTTGACATGACAGCATGTTTAATTTAGAACAGAAGGTGAAACTGTTGGGGGTTTGCCACAGGGTTGTAAGGTATGATGGGGAAAATGGAGATGAGGGTGGAGCACCTTTGTTGTGCTGTTGGATTCTAATAACAAGAATAAATTTAGCATATAGTTAAATTTAGGGTTTGGCCGGTTCTGTACTAATCTGTGACACAATGCCACACAAAATGGAACTGAGGGTTTCTAAATCCTGTGCTAGTGCATAGGATTTATAAGGTTTCAGATTTCATTGAACTTGAGAATGGGTACAGCTATGAAGAGATTAAAATGGTTCTGACCGCCGGAGAAATAACTGCATGCTTGTGATTCTAGTACGTGTAGATGACAGTTCAGGGACTACTGAACACGAAAAATGAGGGGAAATTCAGCCTTTCAGGTAACCATGCTAGAATTTATAAAATGTAAATAGGTATATATTTCTCTACATATTATTCTAAATATGTATTTTGTATGTATATTATTCTAAATATATATGCGTATTATGCATATGTGTATTATTCTAAATCTATTGCCATTAAGGTAAATAATACAAATCCTATTAGCTTCAATGTCAGAAGAATTAAAACAGGGTTAAGTGAAACTTTCTTATTAAATTCCATTCAATGTTCACTGTACTGAAAGCATTTTCACTGACTTTTTTTTAACTTCAGTTTGCTTTCACACCTTGGGTCACATACGTGTGGTATGTGATGAATATACTGTAAAAGATGATGAAATAATAATCCACTTAAGGAAAGAACAACTTCTATCCTTGAGACCTTTAAAACAAAAATAATTTTTTATAGAACACTTCGAAGTTCAACTAATGCAGTCTCTGAAGAAAGAAGACATTAGGATTTGACTCGTTACAGCATGTAAAAACAGACAGAAAGTTAGCGACCCATTACCTTTCTCTTTGCCATTAAGTTACCCATACTTCATGCAGAATTTATTCTGTGCGATGTGTCTTGTCAATAACAAGTAAAAGATGGGAGCTGACTGGTTGAAGGACATGGAAGGGGATGGATGGGAAGGGGAGGAGAAGTTCCCGTCACAGTGATACGATGACTAGAAGATGGCCAATAAAATTTCAACTTACCAGACACAACTAAAAACAAAAACAAAACAAAAAGAAAACATGGAATAAATAAAATTGAATAGACATGAAACAAAGCAAAGAATAAAGCAAAATTAAAAAAAAAAAAATAAAAAGGACCTTTGGTAAGGACCTTAGAAAGCACACATATATTCTGATAAATGAAAAATAGGTTTAAAATGTTGAATCACACATTTTTTATTTGATTTTTAAGCAGAACTCTCTATTAAATGCTGAAAGCAGGCTGTAGAGGAAAATGGGTAACAGACTGAAATAATGGTCAGGCAACCTGGCTTCTACTCCAAGCCTTTCCAATGAACTGTTGTGTAACCTTGAGGAATTTTTTTTTTCATATTATCATTATTTCTCTGCATCAAGAGCTTTCCACGGTAAAATTAACTTGAAATCTCCAAGTAAATATCAATCTGCAACATTGCTGAAATGGAACAGTGACATTTATACCCTTTCTAAAGCATCCAAACATCTACAAATGGAAAATACTTTTCTGAGGCTAACAGCTATTACAAAGGAAGTTCATTAAAAAATTAATAATATGCTGAGGCATTTAGCCCACACACCAATCTCTTTAGCATAAGATCGCTGTATCAAGGTCATAATGCTCACTATTAAACTGAAAATGCAAACTAAACCACAATTAAAATTAATTTGAAAAGATTCTTAACCCTTTTCTCCCCCCCAACCCTTGATTTCACTAAAATAGTCAAAACCAGAGATTTATTGCAAAATTTTTCAACAGAAATTGTCAGTGGTATATTATCTAATATTAAGTTATCTTTCAACCATAGTTGAAAATTTTCATAAACTTTGAAATGGCACAGATCCTGGCAGGCTAACTTTGCTTATAAAAGAAAGGCATGTTAGAAAGCATTCCAACCACATATCACTAATTGAAAGAACAGATTGAAAATAAAAATGTAAAAATCATGCATTTCGAAAATATACACAGATACTGACAAAAAAGTAAATCAAAAAAGGGTAGTTGGTATAAGATAATTACAGTAAAAGTCCAAAAATACAGAATTCTTTTAATGCATGTTACAAATACCAAGCCCTTCAACACTTTGGTCTTATCGCTTTCTGTTGAGAGTAAAACAACTATTGTTCAGCAGGGTACACTTTCATATCGAGTAGGTAAGCACCTGCAATACACCACCCTCTGATAAAACACATGGAGGAAACTAATAATATCCAGTCTGCCAACATTCACTAGGCATGAGGAATACTGGCTTACTGTTCAAATAAATACAGAGGACTCCAGGTGTATTATGAAAATGAAGCAGAAAGAGAATCAGATATAATATTGGAATTTGGATCATGTTGAAGCCAAGAAGCTGCAACTGAATGCGCCAAAACCAGATCATATAAAGAATTTGGGTCTTATGTTATTAGAGACWTTTTTTTTAGGATATAATCCCAAACAGAGGAAGTTGAAATTACCATTTTTCAAAGATTTGAGTTTCAATTTTAAGGAAGTATTCTGTAACGTACATTAGCCTTCTTTAAGTGTGTGGGTTCAGTATTTCTCAAAGAGAAAATCAGTGTGCATTATTCTGCTCAGATTATCTGCAAGTCTATGATTTGTAAGAGGAGTGGCCAAGAAATGATACACAAGAAATCCTGAGAGAAATATCCTCGTCCCCAAGACTCAGCTTCTAGCTACTCTTGATTGTGTGTAAGTATATTACCCAGTAACCAATCCTTTTTAACTGAAAAGCTCTCTACTAAACTTGCAATTACAGTCTGACCTGCTCTGGAATTAGAAATGGTTCTCCATAAAACACAACTCATATTCTACATGAAATAGCCTGGTAAGAGACTTAATGGGATGCAATTCTTGCACAGAGGAAGTAACTCTAAATTACCAATTTTCCATTATTCGAATAGTGCCCAAAAGAGAAAAGTTCAGCCTTCTTGGTAGCAATGCAAAGCTGCGTAAGCCCTCTACTGAAAGCTCAATTGAAAATTTCTAACAGACAGAAATCTGTCTTGATTGCTCAATTACATTTCTACAAATTAAATTAACTTGTAATTGCTCAATTTCCACTTTTCTTTTTACCAGACGGTTTTGTTATTGTAGGTCAAAATAACCCTGTCAAGCAAATGTATTTTTTTGCCCACCTGTAAAAACAGAGGGGATACTGATACATGAAAATAAATCCCTGTAGAAACAGGGCATCACATTGGTTGCAAATCTGTGGCAAGGGCAAAGGGTGAAATTTCATAGAAAAATTTAAACAGTTCTGTCAGAGGGACATCATGTGGTTTAAAAGAACAACAATAATAGCAACAACTACAACAAAGGCCACTTTCTTAGTTTGATTTACATCCTATTGATATCTAAGGTTACTAAAACTGAGAAGTAAATAGTTTTTCCTCTATTATGGCACATTCTATTTGACAGCACTTTCAATTATAAAGTAAATTAATTTTCCCTGTGTTAATCATGGCTTTTCACATGACAATTAGGGGGAATAACCTGTTTGTAAAGACAGGAAGTTAGCATGTAAAACCACAAATACCAAAGGAATAGTATTTTTGCCTTTCAAATAATTTCCTTGACGTGTGAGGTTTTTCAGGGAAGACATGTCCAGTCACTGAACAAAAAACAAAAGAAAAGTGGTTTCCAGACTAGTGACGTGATCTTTTAATGCCTTATTCTTGCCAGCAATCCTATCAACCTCACTGGGACTATTGGTATCATTAAATCCTCTCACAGGAGTAGGAATTTGCAGTTTTAGGACTTGAACTACAGACTAGTATAGTTGCCAAATGTTAATGGAGCAACTATTGTATTTGACAGATTGTAGGGTCATAGGATAATCAGGTCGGAAGCAACCTCGGAGGTCTCTAGTCCAACCTCCTGCTCAAGCAGGGTCAGCTATGAGGTCACACCAGGTTGCACAGGGCTTGATCCAGTTGGGTCTTGAAAACTTCCAAGGACTGAGAAGGCACAGCCTCTCTCGGCAACTTGCTCCACTGCTTGACTGTCCACCCAGTGAAGAAATTTCTCCTCATATCCAGCCTCGATCTCCCTTGTTTCAACTTAAATCCATTGTCTCTTGTCCTCCCACCATGCACCACTGTGACGAGCCTGGCTCTGTCTTACCGACAACCTCCCTGTAGATATTGGGGGCTGCTGTTATGTCCCCCCTGAAGCCACCTCTCCTCCAAGCTGTGCAAGCACCATTCTCTCAGCCCTTCCTCACAGGTACATATGAGACCTCAACATACCGTGTGTAATGCCTACATCTCTAAATAACACATTTTGTAATTCTTCTCACAAAGGTGAACGCAAATGTTGATCTACTGTTTCTCTATAACTCATTGGTTTCCTCATATTTAGAATTAAATATTACAGGCTTGCGTCTATTTCTTAGTCTGATATTGGACAAGCTATAAACTTCAAGTACCCCATTCTTGAAATCTGTGGTAGTAATTATCTATCTCAAAGAGAGTAAAATTACAGAAATTGTCATTCATTTATACTAATAAGGTGCTTTTGAGATCCTGAGATTCAAAGTGGTACTTAATTACTAAACAGTATTTTGTTCTGCATACTGAATACTCATTAACTATTGTTCTGACTATTACTATTTATGAACACCTTCCAGGTGCTCAGAAGATCTCTTGTTATTCAGCTGACACAAGCTGAATACTTTCGATTTAAGCTCAATGTGTTTCATTTTTGATTATTTAAATAAAAATCTTCACGTCTTCAAGGACTGCTTGGCACCCATAGAGTCTATTATATAAAGGAAGCAAGAAAGTGTAATTCTACACCAGAGAAATGAAACAATCCCAATCTTCAGGCCAATAATTACATACAACAATCAAGCTCATATACAATCTTTAGCTTCTCTATAAATTCTTGGCCATATGACTAATCTAGGAAATGGCAGTCACAATGAAATTTAGATTGCTTTCAATTAATTTTGTGATACATTAATCCCAGTTCAAGTGAAAAATATCAGAGGTTGAATGTGCCTGTAGAAATAAACTGGTAGAAGATGGGATGCGAGTATGAGCCTATGTGCTGGAAGAGACAGCAGAGCTCGGGAGCAGGCATTTCTGATGCAGTCGGCCAGGTAGAGACTAGAGAGTGCGAGAGGAGAAACTCCAGAGCTAGCAACAGAGATAGTATAGAGATAGCTACATTATCTATCATGGAGCATTGCAGTTCTACAGAATGGCTGAAACTCAGCTGTTTATAATCTCGGTATGAAATGAGTGGGTGAGAAACCCACTGTTTATAACTACTGTCTGAAATGAGTGGGTACAGAAAATTTGGGTACTAGAGTTACACGCAGAGGAAATGTGACAGTCTGAGTACATTTAGCAAACTGGYCAAACTCTGACTGCTCACTCCTTAAAAAAAAATAAAGAAATTCTGAACAAATGTATTTTCCAATTCCTTCCCTAATTCCAAACAAAAACCCAGCTAAAAAGCTGCCAACCTCTTCTGTTCATAAATACGTTTTGCTGCTAAGCCTGCTAAACTCTGAAATCTAATTAACTACTTTTTACCTTCAAGTATCTAAACAAGGACCATTGAATGCCCTTCTGCAACATGACTACCAGATATTTATGTTGATGTTTTGCAAAAACTATTATTAAGGGAGATATTTTAAGACAATGTGCTATGTTTCATTTCCTATCTAGTGATTTGTAGGCTATTTGTTCTTATCAAAGCAATGTGAAACACCCAATATCCTTGATATGCACATCTCTCTGCAGTCATTTGTGGAAAGTATCACTTTCTACAGAGAAATAAACAAAGACCAAAATTTCTTGTTCTGAAAAAATATTAATGCTGTCATTCAGCTGTCTCCTGGCTTCAACCTGTGAAAAATATGGGAAAATAAGACCAGGTACATTACAAAAGAATTAGGGTATATCGCTTTTCATCCTCATTGGTCTCTCTATTTTCAGCTGTCACTTCTTGAGGTCTAGATATATAAATAATTCATATTTTCCCAGATTTTGTGCTAAAATTCACATTCATGTAAGACCAGACTGGGACACCCTTACTTACCATGAATGCTTTCACAGTACATAGTCCCAGAGCACAAAGTGTGATACAGTGCAGTACAAACGTCTGAGGAAAGGTCTAACAGTCTGGCACCAAGCATGCCACAGCCATATAGTTGAGGCAAAATGTTTACGTGAGATTTCTGATGTTTCAAATCAAAAGTGATGACTTGTAATTCCAAACCCCCAGCCAGGGAGTGATCGTAGTTTATTACATTTATGATGACTGGAAAAATTCTGTTTTGGATTGCTGCTAATGTGTCAGATAAGCACTTCTTAAGTTTAAAGGAACAAGTGACTACAGTAACTTCAAAGTTACCAAAGGCAAGAAGATAGAAATCTAACTGATTGGAAAAGAAACAGATTAATTGCTTTCTGTAATGGTAGTGTTAGTAAGAGAATGAAATTAAGAAAGAAAGCAGTTGACTGAGTATTAGGAAAAATAGTTCTGATAGTAAGATCACCTTTAGGAGTAGTGGAAACCTAGAAACCCGTAACAACGTTTCAGGTTCATGCACAGAAAAGTTAATAAGGGGAAAATCTCAGTATCAATTAGCTGCTGTGTTCCTCAATATACTTCCCAACAACTTTATTTTTTATTTGTATTTATTTATTTTTTGTTTACAACTGACCCACATTCCCTCTTCTGTCTGAATAGTGAAGACTTGTCACGTGCTGGGCAGTAACTTAGAAACAGGCTGGCTAGAGTCTGTGCCCTACATGAAAGTGCCACTCTTAGGGTACCGGTGGGCTGCCAGCTGCACTTCTCACCGTGCACTTACCCGGCTGCACTCTGAGCCAGAAGCCACAAGACAGCTGCAGTCTAGAAACCTGGTAGCCACATCACCATGACACTCACTCTGACCATGCAGGGCAGAATGTATTCTCTCATTTTCAGCACAGGGCACATGCCTGGCAGGCTGGATTTAGCTTACACCTCTTGACTTGGTACCCAGAGAAAAAGTGCAGGTGCCTGCGTGTACTCAGGAGAGCTAAGGTGCTCTAGGAGAAAGTGGTCTGATGACAAAAAAAGGCAAGTATCGCTCCTTGGTGCTGACAGTACAAATAAAGCCTTGAAACTGTAAGTGCATTTAGAGCTGGTACACATACCAGGGAGAGACACAGACAAGGATATGGCTTTAGAACGCGTACCTAAACACGTACATCACAACACACACAGCGTGGCAGTTCAACATCATCAACTCCAGAACCAGTTTTAGAGATCCCTGTTAGAGATGTCCTGGTTTCGGCTGGGATAGAGTTAATTTTCTTCCTAGTGCTGTGTTTTGGATTTAGTATAACAAGAATGTTGATAAGACACTGATGTTTTTAGTTGTTGCTAAGTAGTCTGCTAGTCAAGGACTTTTCAGTTTCCCATGCTCTGCCAGGTGCACAAGAAGCTGGGAGGGAGCATAGCCGGGACAGCTAGCCCAACTGGCCAACGGGGTATTCCATACCATGTGATATCATGCTCAATATATAAATAGGAGGCGTG